>BSBK01012916.1:0-61354 GCA_027943335.1 Chamaecyparis obtusa | reverse complement strand
ATATGTATATATATATATATATGTATATATATATATATTATATATATAGTATATATATGTATATATATATATATATATATATATATGTATATATGTATATATGTATATATGTATTTATGTATATATGTATATATATATGTATATATGTATATATGTATATGTATGTATATGTATATGTATGTATATGTATATGTATGTATGTGTATATCTATGTATATGTATGTATGTATATATATATATATATATGTATGTATGTATGTATGTATGTATGTATGTATGTATGTAGGTATGTATGTATGTATGTATGTATGTATGTATGTATGTATGTATGTATGTGTATATATATATATATATATATATATATATATATATATATATATATATATATATATATATATATATATATATATATATATATATATATATCATATATATATTTGATTCAAAAAAGTTCAACCAGGAAAGAACCAGCAAGAAAACCTGGAATCGTCACTTATATACAAATATACAAATATTTGATTGTCGATATTTACAATAGGAATTATATTAGAAATATAGTAGCTCATATATATAAAATGTTTCCCACCATTTTCAAAATTATAACAAAATGAGCGAATCAAAAAACAACCTCATATGATTTTACAATAAAAAGAGGTATCTGAGACAAAATTTGAACTAAAAAACAACAACCCCATTTAAAATTCATTCCTCCATGTCTACACAATCATCTGAAGAAGTGACAGGTTCACACGCAAATTCGGAGCCCCATGCCAAAGCTTGAAGACTAGGCTCCTCAGCTTTCCACTTCGATCCACCAATAACACCATCGTGAAGTTGGGCACGATTCTGCAAATTCCCACCAAAAGAACCATCCAACGAACCATGATGCCGAGACTCATCAGACACCCACTCAGACCCACCAGTGGGGCAAGGTTTTTCATCTCCCCACCAATTGCAAAATTCCTCGTACCTGGTATAACGACATTGTCCTGTGAACCCACCTGACCTTTCAAGAATTTGGCCTCCTTCGAAGCCACCGGTAACCCAGAAGATGAAGGCTAAAGAGAGATGTGAACATTATAATTATTATTGTAAAGGGTGAGCATATCTAGCAGAGCATACCCTATTCATTTAACCCTCTCTTCTAGTTGAAAACCTAGGGCATGGGCGGAAACTTGCAGACCTAATTTCATGTACCTTGGTGAGCTCATTTCAAAACTTTTTTGTAATGCCTCGAACATAACCAGGAATTCATGTTTTTGAAAGAGTTGGGATCTTTGAAATAAACCACCAATCAATGCATTACATATACATAAGTCATAGATTTGTGTAGCCCTCTTTAATTTGTTCTCATTCCAAAATGTCTCCCGCACTACTTTCTTAGCCACGATTTTCGATAAGCAGATTGATTGAAATAGATCCATCGCATTTGACAAGAAGATATAAATTAAGTTTGAAGGATAAAGAAAATGTTTCATAGAAGGGCTGAGAATCTCTTTCCCAATGACATGTTTAATAGCCCTACAAATTGAAGGTGAGTTAACCTAGAAAACTACCTCCAGTACAACATCATCAACTTGCAATGGCAACACTTCTTCCTCCAAACTAGGCTCAATCCTAATTCTATAATTTTTTGGTAACAAAGCCTTGTGATACTTGTTGCAAGCATGGCATTTGACAGAGGCATCCACCATTTTTTACATTCTCTTACACACCAGTTCAAACTGAGAACATAACTAAAAATTAGATATGCAAACATCTTTAAATGGTGTGTAAGCTGGATTTGGCATGTGCAACAAGTTTGAAGTACCGCAGGCCATGTGAATTGCAAAATTTAACTTAAGCCATTTAAAGGTTCACACACAACATAGTATGCCACGCGATTGGAAAATGATCACTAAGTACCAGTGCAATATTAATAAATCTAAAAGATGGTGGCTATAATTGAAATGATGTTGGATCGATTATAATATAATGGCCTCACTTGAAGGTGCTCCAAGTCATTATATCCAATATTCAAATTTAATCAATGTTTGTAGTGACTCAAAACTACTCAATAAATGATGATGGTTGATGTGTATTAACAATGATGCCATCACAACCAAGGTTTGAAACATAATCAGCTAGTTTGTTTCTTTCTCACAAGGTATGTGATATAGTAACCTCTAAAAATTGATCAATCAAATGCCAAATTTTCTTGAAAATATATTGCAAATGCCACGAATGGGTCTTTCTTGTGATGTAATTATTAATGACCATTTGGGAGTCCCCTTCAATATGCAATCTAGGATAATTACCTTTTTTAACTAAAATTAGGCCTGCTAGCAAAGCTTGAGTTTCTGCTACATTGTTAGTCCCTTCTGGTAACAAAGAAGATGTGATTGCCAACACTTTACCTTTACTATCTCTGACACATGCCCCTAGTCCTGATTTTCCTAGATTTCCTCTTGAAGCTCCATCAAAATTGAGCTTCATGACTCCCGAATTAGGAGGTAACCATTGCATAGATGATCTGTCTATTTTGACTTGCTGATTGCTACTTATTCCACTACCCCATGGAATAACATGAGATTTCCATTCCTGAATGATGATGCTATCTCATGCTGAAATGGTAGGATTGAATTTACATCTGAAAAGGCTTGCATTAGTGACTTCGATATAGCCTTTTTCATACCCTGTAACACTGTGTCTATAGTTGCAAACTCTTTTCTAAATATCCTCTTGTTCCTTTCCCACCAAATAGCCCAAATAACCAAAGCTGGTGTACATTTCTAGATTCCCATAAATAAAGCTCTCGAAAGAAGAATCGGCCATGATTGGAAGATATCCCATATGTTGTTTTGAAGTGGAGTGGAATAATGTAGTTTCCTGAGAACAAACACCCAACACTCATATGCAAAAGAGCATGTGACAAATAAATGATTAATTGATTCATATTTTTCATTACACAACATGCATTTGAATGGAGGAGCAATATTCAACTTAGCCAATCTATCACTTGTGAGAATTCTATGTTTGATTGCAAGCCATGTAAAACATCCTACTTTTGGAAGAACTACATGATTCCAGCATAATTTATAGGCTCGTGATGGATTCTTTTGTGCAGACATTCTCTGTAAGAGCTTGTATCCTTGCTTTACTGAATAGCATCCATCTTTAGCTAGGGCCCACATCAATCTATCCTCACAATTTGATATATAAACATGTATTTTATCTAAGATGGCTCTAAACATCTACTTATCTTGACTAGACAAAGGCAAAAGATCCAAATCATTCCAAGTGACTTTCCTTGAATAAGGATAGATTGCCTCTATGAAGTCTATGACTTGAGAACCCCAAACTAATTCTGAAATGGATATTAGATTCTAAGAATTTTGCAATGTGGCAAGAGGGGTGAGACCCATTCCACAAATCTCTCCAGAAGTTGACTCTATCTCCCTTATTCAATTCCCAAGAAATATATTTAAGAACAATGTCTCTGGAAGAGATCATAAAGTCCCAAATCACAGACCCTTTAGGAGGATTTAGAATTGAAAAAATTCTTGTGGGATCATTGTTATCTAAATACTTTTGTTGTATGATTTGACACCATGTACATTGAGGCTTATTATAAATGTACCAAATGAGTTTCCCTCTAAAAGTTGTATTTCTCTTTAACAGGGCATGAACACCCACTCCACCTATGGCTGGAATATGTGCCATATCCTGAAGTGAAATAAGTGACATCTTTTTTTCCTCATTCATATTTCCCACCCAGAGAAAACCTCTAATCAAGCTTTGGATTTGTGATAAAACTGAAGCCACAGCTTTAAGAACTGCTATGAAATAATTTAGGATTGCTGAGAGTACTAATTTTATAAGCAAAATTCTTCCAGATAAAGAGAGCCATCTGGTTTTCAAAGCTACCACTCTAGACTTAATTCTTTGAAGGACCGAGTTACAATAGCTTGTTTTGTTAGATCCCATGAAGAAAGGAATACCAAGATAGGTTGATGGGAGAAAGTCCTCTAAAAAGCCCAAAATCTTCACAATTCTATCCGATATCACTTTGTTTGTATTAAAAGAAATTTTTTTGACTTATTTGAATTGATTTTCTGCCTTGAGACATCTGAATATAACTGCAAAAGCTTCTTGATCTGTCTAGCCTCTGATAGTTGTGAGATACCAAAAAGAAGTGTATCATCTGCAAATAAAGAATGTGTAATGGAAATAGATGTACCAATGATGCTTGTGCCCTTCCATTTACCTAAGAGATGATATTGATTAATGGCCCTACTAAATGCTTTAGCCATGATGATAAAAAGAGCTGGGGAAAGAGGATCTCCTTGCCTAATCCCTTGTGTAGAAGAGAAGAACCCTGAAGCTTACTCCATTAATAATGATTGAAAACCAAGCCCTGAAAATACAAGCTTTGATCCATTTACACGAGTGTTTTGAAAAGCCCATTTGCTGAAGGACTTAGAGAAGAAATGACCAGCAAACTCTATCATATGCTTTCATCATATCTAGCTTAATTACAAAAGTTGATGACTGATTTATATTAATTGAATGAAGGACTTCATGAGCAACCATAGCCCCCCTCCATGGTTTCCCTCCCTGGAACAAAACCCCCCTGCTCAGAAGAAATTAACTTTGGAAGAAGATGCTAAAGGCGAAGATATATTACCTTAGTTATAATCTTATATGTCAGGTTACATAATGAAATAGGCCTGAAATCAGCAAAAGTTATGGGGTCCTTCAATTTGGGAATAATTGCAATGTTGGTGGTATTAAAATATTTGAGCATTGATTTACACTTTCTTGACTCTTCCACTGCTGCCAGTAGATCATATCCAATAAATTCGCATCTACTTTGAAAGAAGAGTGCTATGAAACCATCAGGGTTTGGTGCTTTGTCCAGGGGAAATGAGAAAAAGAAATTTCAAAGCTCCTGCAAAGATATCAGGGCCATTAGCATGTTGTTGTCTTCGGAAGTCACCAATGTTGGAATGTCTCAAGAAGATCTGCCACTTGCGAAGGAGAAGGTGCTGGATATTCAGTAGGAGTAAGAAGACCCTTGAAAAATATAACACCTTCCTCTCTAATATGTTGAGAATTTGTTAAGAGATTATTCGATTCTGAATGTTTGATTTGGAAAATTATTTTAGTAGCTCTTTTTTGTTGTGCTGATGCATGAAAAAACTTAGTATTCTTGTCCCCTTGTTGAAGCCATATTTCTCTAGATTTTTTACGCCAATATTCCTCTTCTCTACCACACAATTCTTCCCAATCTTGCTGAAGGTTTTTTTGTTTTACATAAGTATCATTAATCATCCCATTCTATATGATATGACTATGAATATCCTCCAATTGCAGCTTACCAATCTCTTTTTGTTTAAAGACATTTTTAAAAATATCATGATTCCATTTTTTAATATGTTTTTTAACATGTTTCATTTTCATCACAAATTCATGCATCTTGGAACCAGGGACAAAAGATGCACTGACCCACCACTGCTTTAGGTGTTGAAGAAAATGAGGATGACGAAGCCACATTCTTTCAAATTTGAAAGAAGATTTACCCTATTTTTGCCTGATATCAGCAGAATTAATTGTTAGGGATATTAGATAATGATCTGATTCTGGTGAAGATAAAATTTCTGAAGACATCTGAAATTGATGCAATTTCCATTCTTGAGACAGCAAAAATCTATCAAGGTGAACAACAATTTGTGCAAATCCATCTGTCCTATTAGTCCAAGTGAAATTTCCTTGAAGCGGAGGAATATCCATAAGCCCATTGTTATCCACAAAATGGGAGAAACCTTGAATTTTTTTGAGGGGAGCAGATATGCCTCCTCTTTTTTTTTGCCTAACTCAACACTACATTAAAATCTCCCCCAAGGATGACTAGCTGAGATTCTTGTGATTGAATTAAATAAGTCAAAATTTCCCAAACTCTAAGGTTGTCTTGCGTAGAATTTGGCCCATAAACATTGATTAGAGCAAAAGAAATTTCAAATTTTGATATTTGCACCATTTTCCAACTTGAATGTTGCTGAATGAGCTACCCCTGAATTGTTAAGGGATTCCACAGAACTGCAAGGCCACCCGATGCTCTAATACTAGGGGAGTGAAAAGAGGACCACTTTGACCATTTGAGTAATGTCTTATCATATGAATCTTGCAAGAGTTTTGTTTCTTGAAGCATAATAATATCTACCTTCATATCATCAATTAATTACTTGATTCTACTCCTTTTGTCAGAGGCATTAATACCTCGGACATTCCAAGAATTTATCTTCATTGTGGACAAGGAGAACCTTTTGTTCTCCTTGTCACTCGCTTGGTAACCAAAAATTTATTATCCAGAGTAGTCTGAATGCTTACAACAATTTCAATTCTGGTCTTGGATCCCTTAGGCCGACCTCTTGATTTAGGAGTTTTAAGAGCTTACTGATTCAAGGAGGGAGGTTGAACAATTGAAAGAGGTTGATTATAATAAAAAAGGCCTGAAGGAGATGCTTCAATTTTCTCTTCTTGAGAATAATCAATGATATTCTCAGAATGCCCCAAATTGGATTCCTCATATGGAGAAGACAAGATAAGGGCACAGTTTTGAATATCTTTATAGATGCACTCTTCTAGCCCCAATGGATCCTTAGCAACAATAGGGTCTTCCATAGGCTGAATAACATTAGCAGTATCTTTTGAACTATTCTAAGCTTCAACTAATTTATTACTATCTAGAGAATAATGAGATGACTTGTTAAACTTGAACTGATATTGCTGAAGGAGATCATCCAAGTTGCTATTATTTTGGTTGCCTAAAGTAAATCCTTCTTCTTTCGCAATACCAAATATAATATTGGAAGCTATTTCTGTAACAATCTGTTCTTCAATCTGATGGGTCTTCCAATCAGCCAAGTCTTTATGAATATCAAAATATGAAGGAACAATGACCAGTTCAGAAGATGTGCTTGAGGTGTTCAAAGGATTAGGAAGTAGAGCATCCCTTTTGGAGAAAAGAAGAATACCAGTCCTTGTAGAATGATTCATTAGATAGTGAATAAATGGCATAACTATTTTTAACAGGTAAGAGAACATAACATCTAAAAAATTGTAGTTAGTCGGTATTATATATGAACTTGGAGGAATAACTTGTTGGGATTTCTCAACTATAATTTGAGGGCCTACTGATGAAGAATAAATTCTGCAAAGTTTTGGATTAGAGTTGTGGTCTGGGCACACTACTATTGACTCTTGGTCTCCTTTTTGACATTGGGTGTTAAAATGACTAAGAGTAGATTGGAATTTATGAACTATGGCTACATCCTGAACCAAAATAGGTTGATTCCATAAACCTCACTAAGAATTAATCTGAATATTAGATGGGGTGTTTTTTCGCATGTCAAGAAGTAAACAAACTCTGACATTTAGATGTGGCTGATCAAAGGGGATAAGATCATGTTTCAAGAAGATTCCTACTTTGTTAGCAAGTACCTCAATAATATTCGGATTTTTATATTCTAGAGGCAACCGAGGAAAATAAATCCAAAATGGGAAAAATTGAATCTTTGTAGACTCTGGGTTGAAATTAGGAATCCAAATCATAGTGAACAAACCAGATCCTAGACAGAACCAGCCTTTGAATCTATGAACAAAATCTCTATATTCTTTAGATTGAAAGATTGCAACAAAAAAATGAGATTCCTGATCAATGAAAAATATGTCTTTAACCCCTAGCCAATTCTTAGAAGCCCAATCTTTAATGTCAGAAATATCAATTGAAGCCGAACTAAACTTACCGATAAGAGTGGACTAACAAAGAGTACCAATTGATTCTTCCAACATATGATTTGGAAATGTGATGGAAAACTGATTTGGGATATTCTTCAGATTTTCCTTAGTAGTAACATCCAGAGAAAGATTCTTTCTCCAAACTAGCTTATGTTTCTTTGGATTGAAGGGAACTATGTTTAGCTCTGGCATCGAATCTGAACACATAGTCCCAGCAGGAACAACATTCGGGTTTGAAGACTCTTTAACATGCTCACCATTATGATAAATCACTACAGACGGAGACTAAGGAGTTAAGATTTGAATAGGGAAGCCTGGCGGAGTGCCTTCACAAATGTCAAAGATGGGTTGCTTCTTAAAGTGTTAGGGAGTTGATGAACCATGGTTCCGATTCCTGAAACTGTGAAAAGAATCATGACCCTGCATCTCTTGCCTTGGGTAGAATTTTTTTGAATTTTTGATATCCCACCTAAACAAATTTTCAAAATCCCCCTTTTCCAGAGGGTGTTGGATGGCTTTTTTGGATGTCTCTCCAGTTTCATAAGAAGAAAATTCGTGCCAAACATGTCTATTCTGATCCTCCACCGCATGAGGAAAACCCATATGAGAGTTTGGGGCTTTAGTCCTAGGGCCTACAATAGGCTTCTCAAGCTGGGGCTTAGTTTGGTGACTGTGAAAGCGCGGATTGACAAAAAAGGGCTTAGCGAGTTGAATCACTACTTTTCCATGAAAAATATACTTCAAACCCTTAACTAAATTTTTTTCTAGAAATTGACAAGTCTGAAATTGGTGATCATGTATTCTAGCCCTAGCTAGTTGTACAATGGGTGTAGAAGAGAATATATGAACTAGATCTCCATTGCCAAAACCTGTAGTGTGAGCAATATCATGTCCAACATTACCAGTCATTACGCCTACAAAAACCCTTGATGCCTCGACCTTGGAACCTCCTCCAACTCCTACTACTCCTCCCATACTCACCATAATTCTTGAAGGTTGTTATTGTTATTATACAAAAGAATGAGGTTAGTGGGCCATAGGAACTTTATGTTTTGGACAATAAACTTTCTCTTCAATGGTGACCTATAAAAACCAATTTAGATCTTGCAAATTTGAACATTAGGGATGTGATGCCCAAAAGTTGGGACAAAACACAACCAACAAATTTTTTTTTGAAACATAATCAAAAAGATAGCTAATATGAATAACACAGGATCACTATGTGGGCCGAAAGTGGACCTCACATCCACCCCCTCTAGGTATGAACATCCTCCTGGAGTTCATCAAAGAGGTGCGGATACTGGGCCCTCATCTGAGCTGCATCCTCCCATGAGGCTGTAACCTCATCATAGCAATCCCACTGGACCCTAACCTGGTCCAGCGTTCTGCCTCGAAGTACCAACGTCCGACGAGCCAAAATGCGAATGGGCTCTAGTGCTAGCTGGCCATCTGACTCCACCTGCAAGGCATCCCAGTCAATGATATGAGACTCATCATAAATATACTTTCACAAAACTAATACATGGAACATATCGTGGATGCGTGACAGGCTAGGTGGCAAGGCTAGTCGATAAGCAACGGGCCCTATCCTCTCTAGGATCTCAAACGGACCAACAAAACAAGGTGCGAGCTTAGAGCCTTTTCCAAAATGGATTGGACTCTTGTGCGGTCGCACTCTCAAGAAGACTCTGTCTCCCACAAGGTAGGCTCGGTCTATTCTCTTCGCATCTGCATACTTTTTCTGTCTATCCTGAGCCTCTAAGAGACGCTGCCTAATCAAGGTGACACTAGCTTGAAAGCCCAAAAGAACCTGAAAGAGAAAAAAAGCACAAAATTAACGCTTTAAACATTCCCCATGTTTCCCATATGAGTAAAAAATCTAGTTATTTTATGGTTTTTACTTGTATGAGTCAGGACTAAGCCTCATACGAGTGTACTTGACTACTCATAAGAGTAAATAGGGCCAAGTGGGATGTAGGAGGCCAGAAAAGACTTATAGAAGGACCATACAAGGTAGTAGATGGTCTTGTAAAAGAAAAAAAGGGTTCCCATATTATTAAACATGGCTAGACATGTTTACTCATACAAGGATTCTCACAGGGTCATAAGAGGTCTTCAGAAAAGTGAGTTTTTGCTCAGAAAACCCTAAAAATGTAGTTGAAAAGTGTGGTGGTTGTCCCACCAGGCATTCCAAAATATGGATTATGTGAACCTAACCTATCAAGATCATGATAATACATTTAAACACTAGTCATAATAACAACATACATCAACATATAGAAAAACTATTCATAGGCCACCTTGAATTGAGCTAAAATGGGAGCACCCAATCAACATTTGATTTTCTCATTCAAGAGGAATGCGGGTGTGCTCTCCAAGATCAATAAACCTATCCCTAATGAATATTAGGGATTATTAGGATCATTTTCAAGCCATGGAGACCCCAAAAGTGGCACAAAATTAGGTATAGGGAACTTATTTTTCCCCTAGTGTTCCAAGGGTATAATAGATGAGATGCAGATTCTAGGACTAGAGATGAAATGCAAGATTGATTTAAACTTCAAGATAGATGTGGTATTATATTAAAATTATATAAAAATATTGAAATGAACTAAGTTAATCCACTTAGGCTAGGCTAAGATGAGTTACAAAGCATGAAATATGAAATAAAATATCAATATTAGCATAAACAATGATATTCTCGATACATTCTAACAGTATAACAATGCTTGAAATGAAAGTGTGAGAGATAATTTTCTTTTTGAATGAGGGCTATTTATAGATTTTGAAGAGAGGCTTGGGCTAGGAAGGGTGGTCAGGGTTTAGGATCAAGGGTTGGGGTTTAGGACAAAGGCTTAAGGCCTAGGGTCAAAGGTATAAGGATTAAGGGTTGCTCACACATTTATGAGCAACACTAGGGAAGTGTGCTAGGGGACAAGGGTGGAAGAAGAGAGATAGGTATTTATTACAAGGTTGTAAGAGCCATTAATGATGGTGTAAGGGGTCATTAATTAGGGTGTTGACTTTGGGTCAAGGGGAGAGGGTTTAAGCTAAGAGGTTTAGGAATCACCCCTTAAAAGGGGTTAGGGAATGAGTAGTGATAAAAGGGTAGGTTTACAAGAGTCTAGAAGATTTCTAGGGTATTAGGAAATTTAAATAAATATTTAATTTATTTAAATGTGATTTGGTTGAGAAATATTTATTAAATTAATTAATAAATAGGAGGGTTTAATATTTAAATTTGATTTAAATATTTTTGGAAATGATTCCTTAATTAAATGAATTTAATTAAGATAGGAGGGTATAAATAAAAATAATTAATTAATTAATTAATTAATGATGATATCATCAGGACATTTATTAACTAAAATATTTTTAATTAACAAGATGGATTTTTTAGTGTCTACATTAGGATTATGAATGAAAGTCATTCCTTATAGATGGAGAACAACAAAGTTCAGAAAAGATTTGTAAAACTTAAAAAAATTTGACTCGAAAGACCAGTATTTTGGAGAGCACCCATGAGGTCCTCTGACTTGGCCTAAAAATATTTTAGGAACTAGTGCCTACTAATGTAGTGACAACAAACAACGCCGCATTGGTCTTACTAGAATTATTCCAGTAGAAGAGACAATAAAAGAAGCTTGGGATGTTGATATACAAATTTTGAAGACCAAGTACAGAGATGTGTTGGAAATAGTTAAGCTTTGATTTTGTATACTTTAATAATTTTTTGTTTTGTTCACCGATTTTGATATTTTGGAACCCTTTTCCATTGATGTCAAAGGGGGAGAGATAGAGTGAAAATGGAATGTGATGTAGAGAGCACAACGTAAGGGGGAGTGAAAAAAAATGTAATAGGGAGAGAAGTAAGACATAAGTGAGAAGGAGAGAAAATCTGTGTGTGTAAAATGAAGTACAACAAACATAAATAAAGGGAAGTTTTTGAAGATTGTATGTTGATTTTTCATCATTATATTTCTTTTTACTTTGATGATGCACTTAGTAATTTAAATTATTAACTATTTCCATCAATGTCAAAGGGGGACATTGGGAAGTGGTCAACACATGCACATGTATGGAATGCTATCATTTATGGAAACACTTATCAGTTTTATGTTCACACATATTGGATGTGATGATTATGTTTTAATGTAGTTGTTGAATGGAAAAATGTCTAAGTCCACAAACTATTTCAGTAACCAATTCTGACATAAAATATTAGTGAACTTCATAGAAGTTGAACTAAGGGATACAATCTTAGTGGCATGCTTGCAGGACAGCAATGAACACATGTTAGTATTGAAGGATCAAAGAGATGTGTTTAGTTGATTGGATGCGAAGATAGTAAAAAAAGAATAATATGTTAGCAATCATTGAGACCAATCTTCTGAGCATTCATAAAGATATTTTTGGATGCTATCTTTGATTTGAGACAACTGAGGATGTTAATGAAGAGTGAAATTGCACTTGAATTAATATGATGTTTAGCTAGAGTAACATGCATAATATATTGTGTAATTATATTTCTAACAAGGTATAAGTATACAAATACTTTTTTAAATGGTGCGATGATGACAAGAACATAATGGATACTTGTTATATGTGAATTGCGAAGACATCTAAAAGGAAGAGCATAGATCAAGAGGAAGGAGAACAAGAGGAGTTATTATAGGAATATTGTTTTAACACTTTGTATTCAGGAAAAAAAATTTGTTGTAAGTGTTGTTTCACATGGTGTACACTCCTAATAGGTTTTTTTTTCCTTTAACAAGGCTAGGACCTTTGACAAGGTTGATTCCATAACATGGATCTTATTGTATATATCCCCTAGAAGGGATATTCCTATATTGTATTAATCAGATACTAATAGGAGTAGAACTCCTTATAGAGTTTCAAGATTCATAGTACAGAATATTGTGGCTACCATCCCCACTAGGGTTTTCCCTTGGCCAGGGTTTCCTCAAAAGAAAATATAGTGTTATGAGTTCTTCTATGTTTATCTTTGTTGCATTGTTGTTTATTTTCTATTACATATTTATTTGTTTCTTAAGAAAAGTAAAGAAGTTTAAAAATTCACAAAAGTATTGTAACACTGATTCACCCCCTCTCTAAGTGTTACCAAATCCTAACACCATGATCTTGATGACCTACTATTAGAACTAGTTTGGATTAGTTTCAACATAAATTCTTAAATCTTCAAAAGAAAAGAGAAAATTACATTGCACCATTAGGAGGCAATCAGGTATGTGTATTTGTACTTATTTTTTAAGTCATCAAATTCTAACCACATAAAATTTTAATCTAGGAGAAGTGACAACTATTGAAGATGCAACACACATGCTTGAAACTCTCTATATCCACCTGTATCATCTCTCAAAAGTAATCATTGATTTGAATACTAAAAAGGATAAATGGATTGGAAAGATTTACAGGTTGAAGAATACATGTTTGAATCAATCAATATTGAAGAGGTTTAAGTTATTAAGTTTCCATGTTTTCCAATGTTTACAATTTGATGGGCCCTTTTTAATTAATGCCAAAAGGTGGAGTAGTGTAAAGTGAATAAAAAAATAAAATAATATATTTTTCTAGAATAATATTTTGAAAAAGAAGTATAATTTATCAGTATATACCTCTTAGGAGGAGGTTTGTAGTCACTTTATAGAAATCTTCAAAAATATTAGAGCTTCAGTTTTTGCTAGGCAAATTTTTGGCTTTGTAGAATCTTTTTGTCTTCCATGAATGAAAAAGGGGGATATTTTTAGATTAACCCATTTTCCAATTATCATTGGTGTCATCATTCTAAATATGTCGATGCATCTTCTTATCATTACATGTTGTGGTATCGATTCTCTGATTAGCTATAGTAAGAACCAATGATGGTCACTGATAATAGGGAATATGGAATTAATGATAATATTTCATGGATGACATAATAAACAACTATTTTTTTCAAGACTCATTATACCCTTGTACCAAAATTAGTTTAGGCATAGATGATGATAGTTACATATTTTTGGTCACGTGTTTTTTTTAGTCTCAATCAACATGGGATGAATGTGTAGCAATGATGGTATATAAGTATAGTGACCTAAATAGTGGTATGTGGTGACTATGTATGATACCTATTATTCTATATGTATATATGATCTATAACATGTGAAGCATTCATGTATAATATTATATAGTTCAAGTGAAGATGTGTTATTCACTGAGAAATTTACTTTGTATATTTATAGATGGATGCTTATCAGTCCAATTTTATACTATCAGAAAAAGAAACTCTATTTTTTATCAGAAAAGTTAACCCAAATGGTAGTGAGCCACCTTTGTATTAATTAATTAGTTACTTAATATATGAGAGGTAACCATCTCTATGGTGTTTCTCATCTTGATTTTTGATGAAAAAATTCCTTGTGTTATGTGTTGTTGTGCTTTATGCTTTGAGTTCCATTGTTCCTAGAAAAGTTAAAATATGTTATGTGGTCCATTACTTAAATATTTTAAAATATTTAAGGGCCTACTAATTTACCCATCCCCTCTCATTATACCGAATATTCAGTATGTTTCCCATGTTGAAGGAGATAACAAAAGGTTTAGTCTATAGTAGATAAAAGGAAGTTCTCACATGCAAATAGAAAATGTTTCAATGTATCTAATGAAAAGAGAATTGTATAAGTCTAGTGGAAATGAGAATAAATGTATATTCATATAGATATGGTATGATGCATTGTGGAAAGAGTTGTCAATTTCATTAGACGAATGATATACACACAAGTGTTAGGCTTAGTTTGTATTTCTCTAAATACAAGTGATCTCATTATTAGGCTCCTTAATCTTCTAGGTAACTAATAAGGTAAAAACATTCAAATCACAAATAGAAACCCTAACATATTAATTATGTTCTTTGATAGTTACATAATCACGTTCTTTGCTTCATTAAAGTTCTAGTTGTGTAATATTATTTTGTTTTGGTTGTGTGGAACTTGAATTGTAGTCAAAACTAGATTGCAAATATTAGGAGTTTGAAAATGTACCTTGAGTTTGATTTTCTCTACTCTTTTTATTATTTTTATTTGAATAAATTTTATCTATTTGTAGATGATTTATGTCTTTTTGATATACCCTAAGTATTTTTGTAAAATTAAAGTGAAATATACATCAAGCCATTGAATTTGATATTTAGTGTCATAGAGGAACAAAAAGAATACAAAATGAAGGTCATTTCTTGGTGGAAAGATATATTAATATCTATATTACTGATTATTTGGATAGCCTCACCATATTTAAGGAACTTAGTAATCATCTAGAATATCATAAATTTCATTGTAGCCACTATTATTTGTTGTATTGAGCCTTTATAAACAAAATAATACAATTTCACTATTTATTTGATGGCTTGAAGTTTTAGGTAGAGGTATGAATTAGTTTGGAACACTTATAGATGAGAGGAGATAAAGTTGTAGGCATTTTTATAACTTAGTTTGGAATTATTATAAATAGGACAAGCATGAATCTAGCAAAAAAGAAATAAGATTTATATAAATAAATTATAACAATTTTACTAACCCTTTAATTGATATTTTGTTATATTTTTCTTTATTTCATTATCTTGACAAAATGACGTACATAATCTTCTTGATATGAGAGTGGTTTAAAAATTATATATACATGTCTTCTATTGTGTTTAAGAATTAAAAATGTACAAATTTTTATTGGAAGCAATGGCGGTACAAGTTATTTTATCATTGTGAGCTAGATTATTACTTAGGGATGGTTAATAGCATGATAAATATATTATTTTTGTCCCTAAAGAAAAGAGGGGACTTAGAATCATGTTAATCCCTTCAATGAACAAGGGGGAAAGATATTTTATTGGTAAACGTTGGTGTATTCACATTTAGTGGATGGATTCTTAAGGAACTTTGTATACATTAGATAAATTATGAGGAGATGTCAACTTTTGGAGGAAAGGTGTCTCATGTGCACACATTATTTTGGTCATTTGTGTAGTAGAGGAGATATTTTTTCCACAAAGCTTGAGAAGTGATTAGAAAAAACTTAAAGGATATGTATATTTTCAAAGGAAACGTGACTTATTTGTATCAATAGAGGAAGAATTAGACATACTAAGATGATATGCATTAATTTAGAGTAAATGCTTCTCGTTGTGTATGGAGAGTGGGAAAAAAATTATTTTCTCTCATCTTGTCCAAATAGTTTTGACACCTAAACTTAATAGATATACTAATGTAGTTAGTGAGCGTAAATATTAGGTGTGTAAGGAATATTGTTCAAGGTGCTTCATCAAAGTCTCCATAAGGGTTAGGTTCAAAACCCTTGTAATGTCGCACTCTTATTTTAAGGAATGTAATAAATGGGAAATGTTTCCATATTAAATTTTATATTAATATTTAATTATTGAGTATGTTAGTTTCTTGAGATTTTTTTCTTGAATTAAGAGGGAGGGGGCCTTGATCCCAATGACAACAACAAAGAAAGTATAGAAAGATACCATAACCTCTACATTTGGTCATAACAATAAAATGCATCTCAAACCACCACTACCCGAAATTAATCAAAATTAAAATATATATCCATATTTAATATCATCCTAACTCTACCATAAATAGTATTATTAGTATGTCATTTAACATCATTAGGTTTCTATGGGAGTACTTTTAAAAAAAGATCATAACCAACATAGTCCTTACTGTGTATATACATAAAGTCCATGAAACAACATCTATGTTGAAAAATAGAAAGAAAAATAAGTCAACTACCTAAGATCAACATATTAACAAAATAATGATAAGAACTAAGAAAATCAACACTAATAATTGGTGTCTTTGAAAAATCATTAAACTTTGAAATTGGCTCGGAGTTCTTTAAGAGACACTTCAACTCACCTATCTAGTCTTTCATTTCCTCTTCTTATGCTTCCTCCTTTCTCCAATGCTTTGTCTTCCTCTTCTTCACAAGATTCCTCATTTTTCTCTTTCTAGTGACCACATGAAAGACAACCTTTTCATGAAACCATATAAAATCCTAATGGGAGAAGTACTACTGGTAATAAAATTTTCCTTGGTGATGGAAGATGAATAAGAAAAAACCTTAAAAGAGATCACTCTCATATGAAATTCATCCACATGATGCATAATCTTAGGAGTGTCTTTTTAAGTACCCAAGCTAGGGGAAGAGGATATTTTCCATAAACTCTTCTGCAATGAGAGTAGGATAATTACATGCCATATTCACAACATCCTCCAATTCATTAAAATTAATTACTTTATCTATATATTTTTATTTTTTTATCTTCCCCTGGCTCCTCTTCTCCTTCTTCAAAATCATCATCCTTATAATTAACTATGGATTCATGCTCTTCAAGTTCATAATTTGAAATTCATTTCAGGAACCAATTTTTTCATTATTTCTTTATATTTCTTTTATTTAGTTTGAAATTATTTAGATATCCTTTCCCTATATCTTCCATCATGCTTCAACTCCGCTAAATTTGAATTTCTTCGGTGACATATTGTTCCCTCTCAATATCAATTAGAGGGCTCATTTTCTTGAAATTTTTTTATAGTTTTTCTCACTTTGGAGGGGCCCTATTTATTGCAAGTGGATTTTATTTTTAAACCAGTGCTATCCAAAAAAGAATATTAAAGAGAGATATTGGGAGTAGCAGATTTAGGAGTTTTCTCCTTTCTCTTTCCACCTAGGTTAGGGTTTTCAAGTAATGGGTTTCTATCAATAAGATCAATTTTAATTGAGATTATAAAAGGCTTATGTACTTAGGCTTGTCTTTTACTGAGGATAAAATTGGAGATAACTACAGAAGTGAGATTTTTCAAACTTGTGCTAGCATAAAGCATAGATAAATTCATGATGCAACATAGGTGAAACACCTTTGGAAATGCTACTAGTTAAAGAGGAAAAAAGAAAAATTGGGACAATAATCCTTTGTTGATGCATAAAATGTTTAAGGAGAGGGAATTTATATCCAGGAAAATTAGTATAATGGCCCTGTATCATAAAATACTTCATGACATAAAAGAAAAATAAAGCATACTAGGGGTAGTGGGGTGGAGAATATCTATCATACCCATTTTCATTAGCACCCAACATAATATTTTATCCTTTCTTGGAAAACCTTTTCATATAAAACTTATAATCTCTATAGTTACATTTCTCATATGTTTCACCATTAAAATTTAAACCCATAGATTGAGCAATAAGATCTAGTATAATATATAACTTAATGTTTATGATAGTAACATTGTGCTAATGCAATGAGTTGCTGAATTTATTGGAAAGGGTGATATTTTATTCCCATAAGGGTTGAAAATAAGGCATCAGCTCCACTTTATTGAGGATATCCAACAATTCACTAATTTTCATGAGTTCTATATAGTCCTTCAGTTCAGATCATTTGAGAGGCCTACCCATTAGTTTGACCTTAGATAGATTCAACTAGAGACTTTAGGTAGTCATTTATGGCTAACAATTAATAGTTCCACTATTAAAAATTTCTTGGAATTTATTCCTATAGGATAGTTATCTTTTATAAAATAAGGCTTTATAAATTCTTTTCGAAATAATTTAAGAATGATTTTTCAATTTTGAACTTTAAATTTTTCATCAACAATAACTATTTAGATTTCAATTGTTTATTATCACATTCCCTACTAGTAGCATCAAAAAATTCAATCATAGTCTTACTTTTCTATTGATTAACTCCCACTTTCAAGAACCATGCTTTTTTACTAAGTATTCAATGGTCCAAATATTGTTCTGGGTATTTGACACATGCATTCACGCATGCACGCACGCATGAACACACACACACACACACACACACACACACACACAGAGAGAGAGACAATCATGTTGAACTTACCATGAACCTTGTAGATAGTATTTTATAGTATTCTAATATTCTCCGCCTAGTTTATTTTCATGGATTTTACAATGTTATCCTACTTCTAAATCAAATCCAACATTTTAGTTTATTTTTTCTTTCCTACACCTTTTTTATTGTGATTCTATAAATCATTAATCTTGATAAAACTTTGATTCAAATAATATTTAGTAGAATTTATTTTTTAAATGATCTAATTAGCCTTATCAGCCTAGCCATTAGAAATCATTTTAAGGAATGTTACCACATACACAATATCATCAATAGGGATATCAACAAGCCAATCTTCTCCAAATTCCTAGAGATGATATTATCATTGTAATAGTGCACATCTTGGATCTACTTAACCCTATCCATGATCACATCTTTGATTTTAGGGTCCTATTTATAAGGTTGGGCTTCTTCTCCTTCTCTATCCTTCTCATCATCCTCCTCGTTGATTCTTCTAGCTTTCTTCCCCTACTAACTTTTATTTTCCTTACAAGAATTGAAATGACCCTTACATTAAAGGTAAGTCTAACACCATGACCTTTCATTTGTCCTCAATTACCAAACAATGTGCATAAGAAACTAGAGGAATATAATATTCATCATCATTCATTTCAAAATCACTAGACCAAGAAGGCTTAGATATTTTCTTTGTTTTATTCTTTAAATACTTATGATTTCTAATACAAAATATGCCTCCTCATTAGAAACTTAACCATATCCAAATAAGTACATACATTTTAGAGTAAAGAAAAATAGTATTATAGTAATACTCAAATTTATGATTAGGCCAAGAGGGTTTATGAGGAATTGAGAGTGTTATTTCATGCTCTATGATGAGTAAGATAAGACCTTAATAGAGGAATAGGAAATTGGCATTATTATTATGTTCATCAAGGCTACCAAGAAGATAATATAATAGGTAAAAAATAAAGACATCACATGGTTTTGGTGTGAAAGTAGTTTAGTAGCATAAAATAATAGAAAAGAGACTATAAATACACATATCAAGGGTAAATTTCTCATTATCACTTCAGCCACATACGTCAAGAGGGGTTTGATAGTTCCTTGAAGATAATAGCTACCCAACTTAGTTCTTTTTCACCTTCTCTAATTTTTCATCTTGAAAGAACAAATCAAAAACCTCCTTAGATGAAAATAATTAAAAGGAGTGATAGGGGTTGAAATGGAAAGAAAATGAATCCACGACATGCCAAAAATAAAGGATAAATATAAATATTCATAGGGTTGAAAGGATAGTGAATACTTCAAGTCCCAAGGAGATGACATAGGGAGTAAAATATCATGATGCACCATAAAGATGCAACCTTATCAAGTCTAAGCATCATTTATAATTATAATTTTCCTCTTGAGGTGGGGATGGTTGGTTCCGCATCAATATATAGAATCCTTAAGAAAACCAACATTAGTGAAATGATCAGCCACTAAGATTCTTGCCCTATATATGACAAGAAATGAACTCTTCTAAGGAATTTTTCATGTTCAAATTATCCAAGATTATACCTTGAATAGATAAATGACACTTCTAAACCCCTTCTAGGAAATTAACCATACTTGAGGAACCACTTTTAAGCCCCACCTTCCTAGGTCCCTTACAAAGGGAAAGTTTGAGACCAATCCAAGTAGCCTTACCTTTGGAAAAGTAAATTATATTATTATTTACTTATTTAAACATTTCTATAAAATTAGTTTCTAATCCTCCCATTATATTCATTTTTATGAATTTGGAGTTCAGTGGTTTCAAATTTCTTGATTTTTACAATGATAGGACATGATTTAGATGACAACATGAAACACCATAGCATGGATGTCGAACAATATGTAACCCTTATATTTTCAACCCACCTTACGGGCTCTATTAATTTTCATCTATTTGTTATAAAAATAGATATCAATTCGACAAGCTAATTTCCTCCTTAGATGGAAATTCAAAGAAATAATTTAATAGTATCATAGACTCCTTTGATCTTTATGCCTCAAGATTTCCATGTATCATTAAGCTAAAAAGATGACACCATTTTTATACACAACTAATAATATTTAAATAATAGTTCAAGCTAATTTTTCATGCCATGAAGACTTCAAAGTCCACAATATATATGCACAATAATCTATGATTATTTATATACTCTTATCTCATCAAAAAGGTTAAGTAGAAGATTCATTTCTCTCATTTACACTACTCTCTTCACCATACACAAAATTGTAGAAGGATAAGAGTAGTGTAATATTAAAATACTTAATCCACCCTATGTGTAAGATTAGTTCTAAAGTAAATGGATAAATATGCACTTTACAATAATAGGATAGTATTAAAATATTAGAACAACTACATGGTAAAATCTAAAGTGATAGCAATCCTAATTATTCACTACAAACAAGTTAGATGAGAACCATCAAATATTGCATGAATATTTCTTATATTTTATTGTATTTTCTATTACTATTGATTTAATATTAGTACAATCTTTTATGATTTTATTTTCAGTTTGATTATATCTTTTCATTTGTCTCCTTTATTTGTCTTCTCTCCTTTTATTGTTCTCTTCTTTCTCCTTTTCTAATCATGCTTACCTAACATGTCTAGAATGTCCGCTTTATTATTTTTTATGACAAAATCAGTCTGCTTCTTTATTTTATATTTATTATTATTTTATTTTATTTTCTAATTTTCCATCCATTTTTATTTCTTGGATACATCACATTCTACTATTTTTATAATAGATTGTTTTGTATTTTTCTCTTTTATTTTTATATTGCTTCTTGTTTTCTTTATCTTCCATCTTTATCCGACAAATTTATTAATTTTGGTGATAAATAACAAAAATAATACCAAATATTAATATTAAAATAAGTCACTACTTTTTCCAAGAACCTTTTTACTCCTTATTTAATTAGGAAAACCTATATCTACTATTATCTTGTTATCTTTATTTTAATTTATGTATACACATTCAAACATTAAGTAGGAGCTTCCAGGGAAAATGTTTTAAGAATACATTCGCTGTATTAATAAATACCCCTCTGATAGGCCTACAGATGGACCATTTCCCATTCACTGTGACTCACACCTTGTGCACAACATCCTCCTTAACAAATTGTTTTATACTGAGTTTTACGTGATATCTATTGCCTAGACAAAGCAATGGCCCAATTTCTTATGGTTTCGATCGCGTTATGTAGACAATCAGAAGCAACTTGTAAACTTCTTCGGTTCCCAATGACGTTTTTTTGACGGGAAATAGCGCTTATGGGGTGATGATGGTACCTATAACTTTTGCACGTATCCTCTAATTTAGGAATATGTATTTTCTTTTCCCTTTTAAAAGTGACAATAGAATTGCCGTATGTGATTTTTAGGGCTTGGGTTGGTGTCTCTACGACAAGAGTACCGTAAGTCTGCGAGTGTCATTTTCTCCTCTCATCAACAAATTTTGTATACGAGTTACTATTTCACCTCGTCCGTCAGAATATAATAAAATATTCTAAATGTATTGCAGTACGAACAAAAATATTTCGAGTAGGTTTTCAATCCTAAAACATGATATGATAATGTTGGTTTCGTTTCAATGGAATAACGTTGTGCTAGACAAGAGAAGGGAATTGAAAACACTGTACAGGTGAATAATAGAATAATCAGATTGTAGAAAACAGTAAGATCTACAAATAGAATAAGATTATATTATCCAGACTCTTATATATATGTTTTGAATTTTTTATTTATTTAGAGGGTTTTAAATCTGGTTGTTGAGTACAAATCATAAGATTCGTATATAGTTTTTGGTTATACACTTTATTGAGATTAAAAATCTCGAGAAGAAATATAATGTAAGATATAAGACTTCAACCCTTGATGCGTATTATGAAAAATATCATCATAAATTCGTGGTCCCTTGTGAATGTATATATAATCCTATATCCTGAGTAGAAAGAAGCCGCTGGCTGAATCAAATATTTAATCCTAAAGCCTCGGAACGAAACAAGATTCAGATGGCTTTTTGCGTGTCGAAGATCATTCTCTTCACTATGGAGATCGGGTCTTGTCCTATCCATTAGATTTTAAAGGATTCTTGAAGGAAAAATAATAGACTTAAACAACCTAATCCAACCATTCAATCACATGCATTTTGAAGAAGAATAGAATATTCGTTTAAACATATCTTTAAACTCTTTCAGACCTTATTTTGTCATATTAAATGGTTTCATGTGGCTCTGCATGTGGGTGAATTAAATATCGATCATGATGTATAGGAAATATCATCTCCATTTGAGTCGGCGGGCCTCTCATCCTTAACGGGAAATAGTAGAGTATTTTATGGAAAAACAAAACGAGTCATAAGACTAATTTCCATGATTCCCATGCAATTTGCGTTTGATATGATTTTGCTCCGTCCTGTAGCTCCTAGAACCTAGAGACGAAATAGCCACATTTCATTAAAGCATATATTGCGCTTTCTATAGTAGTTGATGGTTACAGGTCCATTTTCGCTTGTAGCAGGTAATTTCTACAATTTTAACTCTTAATTTAAAAGCTGCAAGCAATATATTTTTTATTTAAATAAATAATTTACTTTTTAAATTTCATAATAATTTCTACAATTTTAACTCCTAATTTAAGAACTGCAAGTAATATTTTTTAAAAATAATTAATTTATTTTCTTAGCTTCATAATTGTAATTAATGAATGTTTCTTTTTATCTTTACTTCATTTCATTGTTATGCATTAATACGTCATTCTCTTCTCTTTTTTTTTTAATGTAAGAAGGGATACGGAGCGCACAAAGCCTTTGAAAAAACTAGTCAGTGAGGGTCACCATGAAGATTTTTTGTTATTCAATACAGGAGAATGAGTCTATAGGTTTACACTTCTTGCGCTAAGAACCAAGGACTAAGCGGCATCCATTCCTCCAAATTTTCTCAGGGCATGATGGGCTCATTAATCTTCCATTGTTGGTTCATTTAGAACCATGGCTCTTAGCTAAATTATTTTTTTAAATTGAGTTTCACAAACAAAACCTAACTTTTACCTGTTGTATACAATTGTCTAAAGGACATTGTTGGATTAGCTATGTGTTATCTTTGATGTCACACAAATGTCATATCAATTATCATTCTCAGTGTCTACCGAGTTCAGTCGGTCAGCTAAGCGGTTCTCAGTATCTACCGAGCTCAGTCGGTCAGCTAGGCAATTTTTAGTGTCTACCAAGTTCTCTCGGGTGTCTAAAGGAAACATGACAGGGTAACAGTGTTAACCGAGGCTCCTCAGTTATTGAAGAAAAATTAGTGGTTATCGAGCTCTCTCGGTCTCTGAAGGATGTTACAGAATTCACTGTGGTTACCGAGCTCTCTCGGTCACCGAAGGAAATCTTTTCAGGATTAATGTTTATCGAGCAAAGTCAGCCCTTCAAAAGATTTTCTTATTACAGTTTGTTTATGCAAGCTGACTGTATTAATAATTATTAGTGCCGACTTGACAATCTAAATGTTAATGAAATGGCATATATATATATAGAAAGTCAAGTGGTGAATAAAAGATATACAACATGCAAAAATCATATTTGAAGAAAGGTATGTGTGAATTTTGAAGGATGGTTAGATATCCTTGAGGAGCAGCAAAGATTTATTTGATCAATAAGGATCTAGTGAAGCAGAACAGAGATCTATATTCAGCAATTCAGTTACAGGTCATTTCATTGTTACTCTCTTGCAATTGTAGTAGTGATATCAAAATCTCTTAACCGAGTTGGTTTAACAACCATTTTGGAAATCCTCTAACAAGGTGACAGTTCTATTGAATTGTTTCAAGACCTCTTACAAGGCCACTCCTAGCAGGGTGATTAAATCTTCTAACAAGGTCACACCTAACAGTGTGTTTTGTAACTTTTTACCGGGTTGGCTTCTAACCGGGCATCACTTCAGAAGAGTGAAAAATAGTAACTAGTTACATTGGTGGTTTTTCCCATATTGGGTTTCCATGGTAAATCTGGTGTCTCTTGTGTTCATGTTATTTTCTTTATTCATGTAAGTTAATCAGTGATGAATGCTTAAGAACAGTTTAATTATTACACACTTTAAGGATCAAGTTTTAGCATTTCTCTATATATTTACCGAGTGGCATGGTAAATAATTTGTTAAGATATTTAAGGGATCAGTGGTAATATTTTTGTGGTTAACTGATTCACCCCCCCTCTTAGTTACTGCATCTATATTTCCAACAATTGGTATCAGAGCTTTTGGTGCTTGCAGGAAGGGTTTCAAGGACCTAAGCTAAAGATCAGGATGTCTTACAAAAGAGAAATTCCAAGGCTTAACAGAAATAACTTTTCAGCATGGCAAGGTCTCATGAGACTACATCTGGCTTCCATTGGTGATTCAGGATGCAAATCTATTGATCAAGAATATACAATTCCTACTGGGACATTAACTATTGAAGACATTGCAAAGAAGAAGAACCATAACACTATGATGATAGACATTGCATCAGCTCTTAGCTATGAAGAATTTGATGAAATCAAAGACTGCACAACTGCTCATGAAATGTGGAACAAGCTAAAGAAAATCTATGGCGGTTATGACAATGTGAAGAGAGCCAAAGCAGAGAGCCTGAGAGGATAGTTTGATCAGATGAAAATGAGAGAAGAAGAAAATATTGCGAAATATGTTGAAAGGATCAAGACAAGTGTTAGTGCAATTAGAGCTTCTGGAGGAAAAATTGATGATGAAACTATTATAAGTAAGGTTCTTAGAACATTACTTCCTATTTATGCAATAAGAGTTTCTGCTATTCAAGAAAGAAGATGTGAAGAAAATCACAATATAACTTTGGATGCCTTAGTTGGAAGATTGACAACCTTTGAACTGGATAACTATGACAACTATGTTCCAACTTCTAAAAACATTGAATCAGCTTTTGAGGCCAAACTTTCACTCAAGAAAGGGAAGAAAATCCAATCAGAAAGTGAAGAAGAATCAAAGGAAAGTTCTGATAGTGATCTTGAAGTTATTGAAGCATTACTTGCAAAGAAGTATTCAAGAGGTAGAGGAAAATACAAAGGTAAAACTCCCTTATTCTATTTTTCATGTGAAGAAATTGGTCATATTGCAGCTAGGTGTCCAAACAAGCAAAGCAAAGATAAGAAGAAAAATTATAAGTACAATGGCAAGAAAAATTTCAAATCATTCAAGGATAAAGGTAAGAAAACATGTTTTTTAGCTAAAGATTCGGATGATAGTGAAGAAGAAATTGTTTTCATTGTTGTAAAAGATGAATCTGATAATGATGAAGATGAGATGGCACTTATCTCTCATATAAGCAAGAATGATACATGGATTATAGACAGTGGATGTTCACATCATATGACTGGTGACAGGACCAAGTTTAAACACTTTGAAAACTTTGATGGCGATAATGTAAGGTTTGGAAACAATGAACCCTATTGTATAAAAGGAAAGGGACAAATTTCATTAAACAAAGAACTTATATGTGATAATGCATATTGGGTCGAAGGACTAAATCATAATCTTCTACGTGTAGCACAGCTAATCAACATTGGATTCAAGATTGAATTCATGAATGGCAAAACAAGACTGCTGGATGACAAAGAAAAATTGATAGGATCAAACAAACAAACCAAAGGTAACCTGTTTTATCTTGATCTTGGTGATTGCTCATGTTTTATTGCTCAAATTGAAGAAAGTTGGCTATGGCACAAAAGGTTATGTCATGTAAATTTTGACAACATGATGAAAATAAGCAAATTCAAGATAGTAAGAGGTATTCCTACTTTGAAGAAACTTGATGTTGGTATATGCAAGAATTATCAAATTGGTAAAATGGGAAAGTCTAGTTTTAAAAGTAAAAACAATCAGTCTAAAGATATTTTGAAAATTGTGCATACTGATTTATGTGGACCTATTGGAATTGAGAGCTATACCAGAGAAAAATTCTTTATTCTCTTTGTTGATGATTACTCTAGAATGATGACTGTTATGTATTTAAGAGAAAAGTCTGAAGCATTTGAGAAGTTCAAATTGTATTTAGCAAGAGTAGAAAAGGAAATAGGAAAAAGAATAAAATGTTTGAGATTAGACAGAGGTGGTGAATTCATCTCCCATGAATTCAATAATTTCTGCATTGAAAGAGGAATCAAAAGAAAGGTATCAGCCCTGAGAACTCTTGAGCAGAATGGAATAGCTGAAAGAAGGAACATATCTATCATGGACTATGCAAGGACTCTAATGATTGAAAAGAACATTGCTATGAAATACTGGAAGGAATCTATCAGCACTGTAGTTCATACCTTGAACCGAGTACAACTAAGAAAAGTCACATTCAAGACTCCGTATGAGCTATGGTATGGCTACAAACCAAATGTAAATTACCTAAAAGTATTTGGTAGTAAATGTTACATCTTAAAAGAATCTAGAAAAGGAAAATTTGATGTAAAAAGTGATGAAAGAATATTTTGGGATATTCTTGCAAAAGTAAGGCATATAGATGTCTAAATTTGTCTACTCATAAAATCATAGAAAGTGCACATGTGAAAATTGATGAGTTTGCAGAAAAGACTGAAGAAGAAAGAAAAAAGGAACATGAGGACTATAGAAAATTTGTTTACATCGAACCTGATACACTACCAGACAAATATAAGGAGACTACATCTACCGAGCCTAGTATAGTAACCAAGTCACAAGAAGAAGTTCAGACCGAGTCACAAAGTACCGAGTCTCAGTCTGAAGTTACCGAGCAAGTATCTACCGAGACCGAGCAATCTGAACCTGAAGATGAAGAAGATGACAATGTAACTCATTCAGGAAGAAAGGAACCTATATTAGCCAAGTACATTAGAAAGCATCATAAACCAGATCAGATTATTGGAAACAAATCAGATGGTACTATGACAAGAAGTAAACTAAAAGGTACATGTTTATTTGCTGATTTTGAACCTAAAAATGTCAAAGATGCATTGGAAAATGAAAGTTGGATTGAGGCTATGAATGAAGAAATAGAGAAAATAGAGAAAAATAAGACATGGACTCTTGTACCTAGGCCTAAAGATAAAAATGTAATTGGGACAAAATGGGTATTCAGAAATAAGTTGAATGAAGATGGTCAAGTATCAAGAAACAAAACAAGATTGGTATGTAAAGCATATTCTCAAGAAGAAAGAATAGATTATGGAGAGACTTTTGCTCCTGTTGCAAGATTAGAAGGTGTGAGGACTTTACTTGCATATACAGCACATAAAGGATTTAAGGTATATCAGATGGATATAAAATTTGCTTTTCTCAATGGTATTCTTGAGGAAGAAGTCTACATTGAGCAACCTGAAGGTTTTATTGATCCAGACAAAAGGGATATGGTCTGCAAATTACACAAAGCATTGTATGGTCTGAAACAAGCTCCTATAGCATGGTATGAAAGATTACATAACTATCTTACTCAGATTGATTTCAAAAGAGCTAATGACAACAGTAATTTATCCATCAAAGAAGGATTAGATAACAAAATTGTTTTGGCAGAAATATTTGTGGATGATATTGTGTTTAGAGGAAATGATGATCAATGCAAACAATTTTCAGAGAATATGAACAAAGAATTTGAAATGTCTATGTTTGGTCAGATAAAATTCTTTGTTGGACTTCAGATTCAGCAGAACAAAAATGGTATCTACATTACTCAGTCTAAATATTTCAAGGAAATACTTAAGAAATTTGGTATGGAAGATTCAAAATCAGTTGGTACACCCATGTGTACTGGACTAAAGCTTACCAAAGATGATGATTCAAAGGAAGTAGATCAGACCTTATACAGATCAATGATTGGAAAATTACAGTATGTAGTACACACAAGACTTGATATTGCCTTAGCAGTTGGTATAGTGGCAAGATTCTCGGCTAAACCCAGAGAAAATCATATGATGGCAATCAAAAGAATCTTGAGGTATTTAATCAAAACTGAAGATTATGGCTTGTGGTATAAATTTGGAGGCAATCTAGATTTAAAAGTGTTTACTGATGCTAATTGGGCAAGAAATACTGATGACAGAAAGAGTACAAGTGGTGGAGTATTCTTTCTTAGCAAGAGGTTAGTATCTTGGACTAGTAAAAAGCAAAACTACACATCCCAATCCACAGCAGAAGCAAAATATGTTGCTGCACCAATAAACTGCTCTAATATTATATGGTTTAAACAGCTTTTGGAAGGCATGAAGGTTGAGATCAAAGAACCAGTTGTTATGTTTTTTGATAATACAAGTGCAATAAATATTTCAAAGAATCCAGTAATGCATTCCAAAACCAACCACATTGCAATTAAATATCACTTTGTTAGAGAATTGGTGCAGGACAAGGAAATCCGATTGGAATATATTCATACAAAAGAACAAATTGCAGATATCTTCACCAAGCCACTACCTAAGGATGCATTCTTGTATCTAAGAGGCAATTTAGGGGTCACTCCCCTGTCTGAGGTTCACTAAATAAATTTTTAGTGATGCATTAACCAGAACATGTTGAAGATCAATCAGTTGATGTAGCATAGTCAAGGAATCATTGGATATGAATCAGTACATAAGGTACATTGATATTTACCGAAACTATGTAAGTTGTCTTTGGCATGTGTTGCCAAAGAGGGAGAGTTTGCTGTCATTTCAAGAAATTTCTAAGAAGAATAATTTGAGAAGTTAAGAGGGAGAGTTCTCAGTTAGAGAAAGAAATTTGAAAATGATGGGAATCAGAATGAAGCTAAGGATATGTTTCTTACTCTAGGTTTCTCTGTGAAATTTCATTGTGCTATGACATGTTGTGTTGCCATCAATGCCAAAGAGGGAGATTGTTGGATACAATTGTCTGAAGGACATTGTTGGATTAGCTATGTATTGTCTTTGATGTCACAAAAATGTCATATCAATTATCATTCTCAGTGTCTACCGAGTTCAGTTGGTCAGCTAAGCAGTTCTCAGTATCTACCGAGCTTAGTCAGTTAGCTAGGCGGTTTTTAGTGTCTACCGAGTTCTCTCAGGTGTCTAAAGGAAACATGATAGGGTAACAATGTTAACTGAGCCTCCTCAGTTATTGAAGGAAAATTAGTGGTTACTGAGCTCTCTTGGTCTTTGAAGGATGTTGCAAAATTCACTGTGGTTACCGAGCTCTCTCGGTCACTGAAGGAAATCTTTTTAGGATTAATGTTTATCGAGCAAGGTCAGCCCTTCAAAGGATTTTTTTATTATAGTTTGTTTATCCAAGCCGACTGTTATAATAATTATTAGTGTCGACTTGACAATCTAAATGTTAATGAAATGGCATATATATATAGAAGGTCAAGTGGTGAATAAAAGATATACAACATGCAGAAATCATTTTTGAAGAAAGGTATGTGCAAATTTTGAAGGATGGTGAGATATCCTTGAGGAGCAGCAAAGATTTATTTGATTAGTAAGGATCTAGTGAAGGAGAACAGAGATTTATATTCAGAAATTTAGTTATAGGTCATTTCATTGTTACTCTCTTGCAATTGTAGCAGTGATATCAAAATCTCTTAACCGAGTTCGTTTAACAACCATTTTGTAAATCGTCTAACAAGGTGATAGTTCTATTGAATTGTTTCAAGACCTCTTACAAGGCCACTCCTAGTAGGGTGATAAAATCCTCTAACAAGGTCACACCTAACAGTGTGTTTTGTAACCTTTTACCAGGTTGGCTTCTAACCAGGCATCACTTCAGAAGAGTGAAAAATAGTAACTAGTTACATTGGTGGTTTTTCCCATATTGGGTTTCCATGGTAAATCTGGTGTCTCTTGTGTTCATGTTATTTTCTTTATTCATGTAAGTTAATCAGTGATGAATTCTTAAGAATAGTTTAATTATTACACACTTCAAGGATCAAGTTTTAGCAATTCTCTGTATATTTACCAAGTGGCACAGTAAATAATTTGTTAAGATATTTAAAGGATCAGTGGTAATATTTTTGTGGTTAACTGATTCACCCCCACTCTTAGTTACTGCATCTATATTTCCAACATTACCTAGAATTATGAGATTATAAATTCTTAATCCCTGAAACTTCATTTTTGCTTGGATAAATAAGGTAAAATTTATTTCTAGGTTTAAGGATTTGAATTGTGAGTTTAAGTATAAAACAACACTACCCTTCACTAGATTCTAACCTTGGGCAATGGGAGAGAAGGGGAGATTTTAAATTTGGTAGGGGCAGGAAAAACCCACAAATCTACTGATGAAGGTTCAGAAGAATCTAGGGATGTGTCGGTGGATGTCAATGAGGATTTTGACCCACCTCATAATGTTGTTTAGGGGGGATCCTCTCGCAAAATATTCCAAGGTGGACAGAATGAAAGGAGATATTGTAGGATCTTTCTTAGATACAAATTTGGTCACTAAGAGGTGGATTTGACGGTCTGCATGCTGATTAGTAACTTCTAAACCAGATATTGACTACATTTCTTTTCAATGGATGTCATGGCAATGGACAATGTTTCTTTTCCTTTTTGTCACCAATGAAAAGGACCTTTTCATGGTACTTTTTGGGGTTTATGGATGTTCAATAAGGCATATTTGGCTCTTAACCATTGGGGGCCAAGGTTTTCCCCTTTAGAGTGGGCTTGTGATATAGCTCCTATTTGAGTACCACTCCCTTTTCTCACCATATAAATTTATGATGAAGATATCTTTAGGGGTATTGGTGCTTGTTTTAGAGAGCTTATAATGGTGGATTCCATGTCGGTAGCCAGGAAATGATTAGTATATACCCATTTTTAAAAAAATATCTCTCTGAAAATAACTAATATTCTAGATGTTTTTTCTCTCAACTCTAAGTTAGGAGTTTTCCCTAGGCTATGGATCTAGAATCTAACACATTTTCTTGTTTCTATTTCAAGAAAACTAGACATTGGGCCTAGGATTGTCCTCCTAAACCTAAGTCTTAGTTGGTAATTCTACAAAGAAGTTATGGAAAGACAAACCTTTGTTCAAGACTTTTATTGATGGGCTTGAACTGGAGATTATAATTAAGAAGAATTTTATTACTTACCAAGAGGGAAATATTTTAGATGTTACCATGTTGGGTGAGATAGATTGGGTTCATTCCTAGACAAGCCCATTATTAATCCTAATTCTAATGTGGAGGTTTCCAAAAAAATTTCACAAGGGAGTTGACTGGTACTTCTCCAAATCATACATCTAGTTATTTGGAGGTTCCCAGAAGTGATCCATAAGGAGAGTGGGCTAATACTTCTCGCTTGGATATATCTATCCATCCTATTAACCTTTAGGTCAATCTCTCTCATCGTTCTCTTGAATCTCAGGCACTCATTTTGAATATCTCCTGTGACCTTGAGGACTCAAAATAGACATGTGCTGAATCTATTTTCAAAGATTCCTTAGGTAATTGGGAGGTGTTATTTTCTCTAGGATTCGATGGGGACATGGATACTCCCTTCACTATTGGTAAATCCAAATAAAATAGAAGAAAGAATATTCCTTTTCTAGCGATAACCACTTAGAATAAGATGAATGTTGACTATGTTGCAATTCCAAAATGGTCGGTAGACCATATTCCATTTAAATCGAGGAAAAAAAAAGAGAAAATCATATGTTGTAGATGAAGTGCAAAGCATTTTATTGGATATGGGACTATCTGGTTCACCTCACCATTCCTAATGAAAATCATCTCCTAAAATATTTAGGGGCTAAAAAACCTCTAAAACACACCCTCCTATCCAAGTTGATTAGAGAGCATAAACCTAAAATCTTCCTTAGTCAACAGACTAAAATGTCACAATCAAGAATTGTTGATTTCAAGTTAGCTATTCATAAAGATGTTGGTATTCACCACATGGACTCTAATGGGGCCTCTGGTGGTTTGACCACTTTTTGGAACCCTAGATTATTTAAAGGAAGAATTATTAATTATTATTCTCATCAAATTGATACCAAATTTTTCATTTTAAGTGATGGGAGTAGTTTTCTGGTTTGAAATACATGTATGCACTGAATAATAGGATTTCCTAATGTGGTCTTTTGGATTCCATCTCTTCATTCAAGTGTCAAATTCCTAAGAGTAGATGGATTGTTATGGAGGAATTTAATAATCCTACCTTTATATTGGATAAAAAGGGTGGAGATCCTATTGATTTTGATAATCGTCAGGATTTGTTAGAGATTATCAACTCTCAGGGTGTTATGGACATGGAATTGAAACATTCTACATTTACTTAGAAAAATAGGAGGATTGGAGAAGATCTTATTCAAATCATATTTGATTGTACCTTGATCCATCTTTCTTGTCTTATTGATGCAGGAGCATCTCGGGTCCTTAGCAATCCTATGTCACCAAAAAGAATTTGGAGTTTTTGTATGTGTTGCTCAGTTTCTTCTTTAACCAAGTTGGTCAGTTTCCTTTGGTTACCAAGTGTGATCAGTTATCTCCTTGGTGGTTGGTTAATTCACTGGTGCTCAATGTTGTCTATCTGCTACTCGGTTATCGTGCTGACTAATGGGTTTAGTTTGTTTCCTATTGTGGCCGACTTGAGCATTTATATTGGATCACAGAATTAATGCTAGAATCCATCATTGGGAAGCATGTGGTCCTAGATTTGACCATTACTTCTATTAATTATTTATTTGAAGGCCAAGTCAGCTCGGTAGCTTCTTGTATAAATATACATGTTTGGTGGTAGTTTAGGGAGGCAGTTTTGATAGAAGATAGAAGGCATTATATTAGAGATTTGTAGCAGATCCTCGCATATTGGAGGACTTTTGTAATTCATTGTAATATCAAGCACTAACCGAGAAGGCCTTACAGCCTGGCATGTATGATTCAAATTGATGATAATATATGATAGATCTAGCATTCTCTCCCTCAGTCTTGTTGTTTGTTTCTTCTGCATGTGTCTTGTAGGCTTAGATCATTAGGGTGAGCCATCCTTGGCCCCTCTTGCATCCTTGCCTTGTATCAGGTGGTATCAGAGCAAGGTTAGATCTTGATCTAGGTCTGTGGATCTAGGTTTGTAGGTTCCTCTTGAAGCCCTAGTTGAATGGTTGTGGGGTAGCAGACTATGATCTAACTTACAATTATAGAGGGTTGTCAAGATGGTTCGTGGGAGGTGAGATGTAGACCCAAGATTCGTAGATATGCTAAGATAGATTGCTACTAGGTTAGAAGTAGTGGGGACAACCCAAAGAAGAGGCAACCATCTTCAAGATGTTAGTGATGATGAAATTGAAGAAGAACATGCGAATGCAGAACCTGCTCCTATTATGGATCAATGTGAAGATAGATTTTTGAAGGCTTTGACAAGTCTAAAGTCAACACCACATTTCAATCCCCCTGAGTATAGTGGAAAGTTGGATTCTAATGAATTGGTGGACTGGATCACTGAGATGGAAAAGTATTTTGAATATGAAAATATCCCTGAGGATAAGAAGGTGAAGATTGCAAGCACAAAGTTGAAAAGTCATGCATCCTTATGGTAGGAACATCTGCAATTGGATTGGAAGAGGAAAGGAAACTTGACAAAATCAAGGTATGGTGTAAAATGGTCAATAAATTGAAAGGAAAGTTCTTACCCTGTGATTATCAGACTAACCTACTTCGACAAAAGAAAATTTTGAGATAGAAAGATAGCATGGTAAAAGAGTATACTAAGCAATTCTATAGATTAGATATTAAATCTGAACATGATGAAGATGATGTTGAAATAATTGGTAGATACCTGAATGATTTGAGAGTTTCCATCCAAGAGGAGATTTGCATGGTCAAGTTAGAGAATATTGAAGAGGCTTATCAATTTTCTTTGAAAGCCAAGGAGAAATTGAAGAAGATACATGAGCAAAGACATAGAGGTTGAGGTGGTAGATTCCCTAGAGGAAGGGGTAGATCTGAACCAGAAAAGACAAATCTGGACAAAGGCAAGACTGAGTGGAAAGGTGCAAGCTCTAGAGATGGAGGTTGTAACTACCGAGGTGGTTATGGCAGAGGAAGTTTCTGAGGAACTTGTTATAATTGTGGAGAAGAAGGACATAGATCTTTTGAGTGTACATAAGCTAGTAAGAAGTGTAACGCACCACCAGGCAACCCAAGAGGACAAGACATAAAACCTCTATAAAAAGAAAGTAGTAAATTTTTTATTTATTTATTTATTTATTTTAACTAGAATAATATTCATCATTACACTTCATATTTCTAAAAGAAGAAATAATTTTCTACTACTTGAATGTAAGATTTATACAACTTAAGTCCTCCTGGGTTCCCTAACGTCGCTACCTAAGCAACATCATATAAACTATTTACATGCATAAGATATTCACGGAATCATGAGCTTAAAAGATCTACATTCATTTTAATGCACCAAGTTAAATGTCCCTAACTTATTTCTTTTATTAAACATAGGTTAATCATCCAACATCATTATTTCTTTTATCAACTCATTCCATAAATTCATATTGATTTCATCTACATCTACTATCCTTTATATCACTTTTCTCTAATAATTTAGGTAAGAGATTAATATTCATTAATGTAGGCATTATCCTAGGTATTTCATTAACATGAACCAAGTATTAACATTATAATCAAGTTACTATTTTATTTCATTGTTTCATAACCATTCATTGTTAATAATTCCAATCACTAACCTATCATTTCTCAATAATTTCCTTGGATCCTTTCATCAAGAGAGAATACATTATTTTTGTGATACATCATTATATATAACTATATTTAAGATTATTTCCTTTACATATGGACAACATAAGAGGATAGGAGAAATAACATAAACACTTTCTTTTAATGCTAGTAACATGTCCAATATTCCACATTATTTTCCCTTTCTTTTACCTAGAACTACCCATTCCCTTATGCATTGCTTTGAATTGAGATTACATCAATACTACAAGACTCCTTTTAGGAGATTAAAAATTACATGAATTCAAATACATAAGTACATCTCAACATATTAAAATATCCAATAAGAAATCTTCAACTGTAGATCTGGAAAGGAATATGTGCTAGGATCATCGAAAGAATCACGAACAATACCTCAATATAAATATTAACCACCCAACCACGTGGAACCAATAGACCCACTCCCCCGAGCTAGGAGATAGAACCAAAGGCCCATACAAGAGGTAACAACTAGAAAATTCCTAAGGTGGTGATAAAAGTTCCCCAAAGTCACAACAAAAAAAGAAAAGACAAGAAGACCACAAGGAATACCAGAGGCATGATCAAATTTGATAGAGACTCTAAGCTACAAGCTAGGTGAGTGTCATCGCATAGCCCTCACCCCTTGGGTTGTCCTGGTACTAGCCACTCTTGGCCCCGGCCCCCAAGTAGGCACATGCGGAACCGAATGCCTCTCGTACAGACAAGGTCATTCAGTTGTACCTACGCATAGGTACCTTCTCCCACTCCCATCCTTAGTCTTTACTAGCACTAAAGGCATGGGAGAGGCACAATTAATCTTGATTAATGTGTAATTTCCCATTCCAATAATCTCCCATTCCCAATTCATTTATTTAGGTTATCACTTGATTAAATAACTCATAGTAGGTTATCCTGGTACTAGCCACTTAGGGCCCCGACCCCTCACTATGAGCCACTCACCTAGTGTACTTAGGTTCCCTAACATACATATAAAAATCATAAGAACATAATAGATTCATCATCAAGAATTTATATCAATTCCATAACAACATTTGATTGAGTTTAGGAAAATATATGTTGTCCCTAGTCCACTTGACAACCCTAAACCCAATATGGCATTCAGAATGTTCCAAACATATAAGAAGACATACAAGTGATATTATAAACATATTCAGAGTATAAATAGATCCAATTAACCAAAAATAAATTCTAATAGCCTCTGGTAACCATACGAAACCTTAAAACTTAATGATGTTCTTAAATTGAATTATTTCAAGCAAGGATTAAATGCAAAGAATAGTCATCATGGAACAGTCATCCATATGTTCCACAAAACATAAAATAAATGAAATCTCTTTGGTGGAGATTTAGATAACATAATTATGCACTCTCAATTTTATTTTTAGGAAGATCCAATGGTGGGAAATAAAGTTATGACTTCTGGTTTAAAACAGAAAATTCTGGTTAGGGTTCAGACCTGCCTTCACTAAAACGGTTGTAATTTTCACAAAACATAATTAAAATTAACCAAACCAATTGGAAATGAAAGATAAGACTTAAGAGAATCTCTGATATCAAATTTAGACTTTTATATAATCATATAAGCCTGTAGCATACGAATACATTTGACAGAAAATTCAGAATCAAGAATGGACAGGCATAGTCTGGCAAAATGTCAAAAATAAGGCATTAAATTTGACCCTAAAAATAAAATCAGAGAGATACCCATTTGAGATATATGAATTTTACTTCCAGAAAATCAATTTAGTAAAACCATAGATGCAATTTAAATTGTTATAATAACAGATCTCCAAAAATGGGTTGCTAAAAAACCATAGGAAAACACATGCCAATTCTTACAAACAAAAACTCAAAACTTTAAAATAACCATACAAATGAAAAGTACAGATATAATAAATAATGATAATATATAAATAGATCTATAATCTATCAGATACATCAAGTAACTAAAATATTCAATCGATACCTCATGTCCTACGAAGGTTGAATCGAAGAAGGAAGGAAACAAAAGAGAAGACAAATCCAAACTTGAGATGCATCCTTAAAACCCTATCCACTTTCAGAAATCTCCATGAAAGAAAGAAATAATTCTACATCAAAGAATCCCTCTCTCAACTACTGAAATTCTCACAAAAATGTCTCTCTCCCAAAAGCAAAGATAACCAAAAATTCTTAAAGACATATGCTTACAAACTCTCCTTCACATCTCCAAGTTTTCTCTCCAAAATCTCCATGAAAAGTAAGGCCATCCTCTCCTCAATGCTTCAGCCCCAAAATCCCCCTCCTTCAAATGAGAAAGTGGTGCATATAAATAGATTTCCAAAGGTTGAGAGGAAAAGTAACCAATTCCCAACTAACTCTTAACTAAAGGGTATTATAAAATAACTTAATATCATACAACTATATTACTCAAATATACAATAAAAGATTATTTGTATTCATTCATACACACATGTAATATTATCCTAACATATATGCATATGTCATCATTAATTACATCAATATCTATATATATAACCTATCCTCATTATTAATAATTAACAATTGAGAATAATATACCTCGCATTATTTAATATTTAATTATTAATAATATTATACTTTACATTAATCCCAAAATATACACCATCAACAATATCTACAATAATTAACATATAATCACATATAAATTATATATATATAAATACATATATGTGTGCACCCATATATATATTTCTATATATATAAATATATATTTATTTTTATATAGATACATGCCAAATACCAAACACTATAATCTATAAGATTATGAAGTAATAGATCACAATATTATTACCTATTTATAATTGCTATAGGATATAACACTGAGGTAGAATAAAATCACATGCCTCAAAATAAATCTAATCATCCAAAGAGGCCATACAAATCATCTATGCAACATATCGAGAAAACCATAAGATCAAACAAGGTCAACCAAAGTCAACAAGGAAAGTCAAGCCAAACTCCTGAAACACAACATAGAAAGATTAACTAAGAATCATACCAAGAAGGAGAAATAAATAAAATGAGTAAAAAAATCATACAACCAAATGAATTTAAGTGGTCACAAGGCACTAACTACAACCATGCCCAACCGGGTGCGTTGGATCTGGGTTTTTGACCCAAAGGTTGACTAACAAAGAAGGAACCCTAATATTCCCAAATTGGAATAATGACAAAGGAAGAATCATGAAGGGGCCTTAGTACTATCTCCATAAAAACAACCATCGAAGATTTGAGGGCATGCTCAGACCTGTGAAGCCAGGTGAAGTCGATGCCCAGTACCTGCAAGCCTGCATCACAAAGAAGAAATACATATGCACGGATATACGTATAAAAGAAAACATTGCAGACAGATGACCAGGATCGATACATCGTGTGGACCTCAGCTATGTGAGTAACTACGACTTCATCTTGAATCATGAAAACACATCATGTATATATATACACTCAAAGCATGTAGCATCATCATAATAAAGATTAGAATCTCAAGCATTGTGTTAGTCTCTTATCAATACTAATAATAAATTAACATAATCAAATCATCAAGTGAGATACAAGATTCATCCAAGGTAACCTTAATAGAAGAAAATATAAGTAACCACTTATATATATATCTATCAAGTACATATCATATAACATCCTAACTATGTTCATAAAGGTCTTGTAGGTACTCAATACATACATGGAGATAAATACATACAAAAGTGATACCTTTAGATAGTATGTATGATATTAGAATCATTGAGTACTAGCTTATGAAATTATTATAAACAACTATAGGAATAGATCAAACAAGTATCATGTACAACTTAAGCTGTAAGAAAACATCGAAGGATCTTAATTCTTTCAAAAACACAAAACTTATATTAGGGTTAGAGGGGTATTACAAGAAGGCTGGTAGTAGTAGAAATGCTTTGGTGCAAGAAGAGTCACCAAATGAGCCTGAGAAAGAAAATAACTTGATTGTAAGGAGCTCACTGTGGAATGAAAGAAAGAAGGAAGATCTGATAAGGAAAATTTTGTTCAAGACTAGATGTAGAGTTTCTGCTAGAGTTTGGAAGGTAATCATTGACAGTGGTAGCTTGGAGAACTTGGCATCTGAAGAGATGGTAAAAAAATTGCAGTTGGAAAGGTTGGTACATCTGAAGCCCTATCATATTTCATGGATCAAAGATGAGCGTACACCCTTGGTAAGTGAACAATGTTATGTGAATTTGAAGATTGGAAAGTACTATGATAAGGAGTTATGTGATATCATGCCTATGGATTGTTGTCATATTTTGTTGGGTAGACCTTGGCAATATGATAAACATGTTATATCTTATGGGAGATTGCATAAGTATAATATTGTGGCTGATGGAAATAAACAAATCTTGTTACCATTGATGGAAGAACCTATTAGTAATGTTTTCACATTTGTGAAATTTTGTTTGATGGAAGGAAGGAAGTTTGTAAATTCTTTGAAGAGGAATGATGTATGTTTTGTTGTGATTCCTAATAAGCCAAGTAAGAAAATAGAGGATAATGTCCTTGAGGAGATTGATAAATTACTCACTGAGTATAGAGATATCATTTTTGATAATGTACCTGATGGTTTTCCACCAAAAAGAAGCATTGATCATTGTATGGATCTAATCCTTAGAGCTAGTTTACTGAATAAGGCACCTCATCGATTGATACCTACCGAGAATCAAGAATTGAACCGATAGATTCAAGAGTTGCTAGAGAAAGGTTTGATCAGAGAAAGTTTGAGTCCTTGTGTAGTACCTATTGTATTGGCACCGAAGAAGAATGGAGAATAGAGAATGTGTACTTTTTCTAGAGCACTCAATAATATAATAGTGAAGTATAGGTTTCCTATACTGAGAATGGATGACATAATGGATAGTCTGACTAGAGAAAAGTATTTCACAAAGATTGATTTGAAAACTGGGTATCATCAGATCAGAATTAGAGAAGGTGATGACTGGAAGACTACTTTCAAGACAAAAGAAGGTTTGTATGAGTGGTTGGTTATGCCTTTTGGTTTAAGTAATGCACCGAGTACTTTTATGAGGCTGATGAATGAAGTTTTGAAGAAATTCTTGGGTAAATTTTTTATTGTATATCTTGATGATATTTTGATATTAAGTAAGACTAGAAAAGAACATTTGTTGCATGTTAGACAAGTTTTGCAGAGATTGAAAGAGGAAAAGTTGCTGATAAATCTAAAAAACTGTTCATTCATGAAAGAAGAGATTGTGTATTTGGGATTTGTTATTTCAGCTAATGGTGTGAAGATGGATCCTGAAAAGGTTGAAGCTATTCTGAATTGGCCTACACCTATGAAAGCTAGTGAGGTAAGATCATTTCATGGTTTGGGAAGTTTTTACCAAAAGTTCATAAGGAATTTTAGTTCAATTTGTAATGCTATGACTGAGACTATGAGAGGAGACAAAAGAGAATTCAAGTGGACACATGGAGCTGACAAAAGTTTTGAGGCCTTGAAGCTGAAGGTTCCTAAATTACCTATTTTGGCATTACCTGATTTTAGTAAAGTATTTCAAGTAGAATGTGATGCAAGTGGAAGTGCAATTGGAGCTATTTTGAGTCAAGAAGGTAAACTTCTTTCTTTCTTTAGTGAAAATTTGAATGATGCTAGAAGGAAATATTTTGTGTATGATCAATAATTCTATACTATTGTTCAAGCACTGAAGAAATGGAGACATTATTTGATACTGAGTGAATTTTTATTGTATACTGATCATAAGGCTTTACAATATTTGGGTAGTCGGAATAAGTTGAATCAAAGACATATGAAATGGGTTGAGTATTTGCAGAGTTATACATTTTTAATAAATCATAAGAGTGGAGTCACTAACTGAGTTGTTGATACACTGAGTAGAAGAAGATCTTTGATGACTGAGATGAAAATTGAAGTTCTTGGTTTTGATGAGATGAGAGGTTTGTATGAAAAGGGCCTTGATTTTTCTAAGCCACGGAGAAAGTGCAGAGCACCTATTCAAGATCAACAAGCTACTAAATGGGATGAATATTTTATTTGGGAAGGTATGTTGTTTAAAGGTATTCAATTATGTATACCAAGAGGAGTGATGAGAACTAATTTGATAAAAGAGAAACATAGTAGTGGTTTGGCTAGACATTTTGGCATTGATAAGACATGGAATTTGCTGAAGGAAAAGTACTATTGGCCATAGTTGTATAAAGATGTTCATAAATTTGTGAAAAGTTGAGGTATTTGTCAAGTTGCAAAAGGAGCAAGTCAGAATAGTGGACTGTATACATCAATTGTTGTTCCTGAGAAACCTTGGATTGATATCAGTATGGACTTTGTTCTTGGCTTACCAAAGACAGTAAGAGGTAATGATTCAATATTTGTTGTTATGGATAGATTTTCTAAGATGACACATTTTATACCTTGTAGAAAGATATTAGATGCAGTACATGTAGAAAATCTGTTCTTTAAGGAAATTGTCAAATTGTATGGATTACTGAGGAGTATTATCTCTGACCGAGATAGTAAATTTGTTGGTTATTTTTGAAAAAACACTTCGGAAGAAATTTGGCACTAAATTGAAATATAGTTATACATTTCACCCACAAATCGATAGATAGACTGAGGTTGTGAAAACAAGTTTGAGAAATCTTTTGAGATGTTTAGTTGGAGACACACCAAGTAATTGGGATTCTATGTTGGCACAAGAAGAGTTTGCATATAAAAATTTAATGAATAGAAGTATTGGAAAGACACCATTTGAGATTGTGAATGGAACACAACCAAGAGGAATATATGATTTAAGAGATATTGCTAATGAGAATAAGAGAAGTGTTGAAGGAGTGAAATTTGCTGAGTATACAAAGACATTGCATGAAGATGTGAAACTAAAGTTGGAAGACAGTAATCAAAATTACAAAGACAGAGCTGATAGATCAAGAAGACATCACACTTTTGATGTTGGTGATGAAGTGATGGTTCATTTGAAGAAAGGTTGGTTTCCTATTGGAACATATGGAAAGCTGAAGATGAAGAAGTTTGGACCTTGAAATATTTTGAGGAAATTTGACAGTGGAAATGCATATGAGATTGAGTTAGCTGATGAAATGGACATATCATCAATTTTAAATATTTTTTATTTGTATGAGTATCATGAACCTGATGAAGAAGTGATAGTACTGACATAATATCCTAAGAAGAAAAATGATGAAGTTGAATAGATTTTGAAGGAAAGAGTTAGCAAGAGTACAAGAGGAAAATAGTATATGGAATATATTTGGTTAAGTGGAAGAATATACCGATGGAAGACAGTTCATGGATTTCACACTCTGAGTTGGATATAGCTCAGACCAGACTGACTAAATGATTCTAAGAATAATTTCAAAACAACCCCAGGTGTCTGATGCAGGAGCATCTCGGGTCCTTAGCAATCCTGTGTCACCAAAAAGAATTTGGAGTTTTTGTCTGTGTTGCTCGATTTCTTCTTTAACAGAGTTGGTTGGTTTCCTTTGGTTACTGAGTGTGGTCGATTATCTCCTGAGCGGTTGGTTAATTCATTGGCACTCGGCATTGTCTGTCTACTGCTCCATTATCTTGCTTGCCAAAGGGTTAAATTTTGTTTCCTATTGTGGCTGACTTGTGCATTTATATTTGATTGTGAAATTAATGCTGGAATCCATCATTGGGAAGCATGTGGTCCTAGATTTGACCATTACTTTCATTAATTATGGAGCTGAAGGTCGACTCATCTCAGTAGCTTCTTGTATAAATGTAGATGTTTGGTGATAGTTTAGGGAGGTAGTTTTGGTAGAAGATAGAAGGTATTAGATTAGAGATTTGTAGTAGATCCTCACATGTTGTAGGACTCATGTAATTCATTGTAATATCAGGCCTTAACTGGGAAGGCCTTACAACCCGGCATGTATGATTCAAGTTGATGATAATATATGATAGATCTGGCATTCTCTCTCTCTCACTCTTGTTGTTTGTTGCTTTCGCATGTTTGTTGCAAGCTTGGATCATTAGGGTGCACCATCCTTGGCCCATCTTGCATCCCTGCCTTGCATCACTTATGGATAATAATTGTAGGTTTTTCTCTCTTTCTAGGATTGGGTCAGATTATTTCCCCATATCTTTTCTTGCTGAGAAAGTATGTAGTAGGAAAAACTTTTCATTCCATTTTGAGAAGGTTTGGACCATTAACCACAATTTCAAGCTTAAACTAAGGGAGTGGTGGAACATTGATATTTATGGGACAATGATGTACAATTTTATGAAAAAGTTCTCTTTTGTGAAAGATAATATTCATATATGGAATGTAATAACTTTTGGTCATATTATTAAGAACAAAGATAATTAGAAATTGGATTTGGACAACATTCAACCTCCTATTTAAACCTAGGGTATAGAGATGAACCTAATTTATCAAGAAATTTCCATTTTTCTAAACCCCATGGAAACATGATAACAAGGAGGAGGATTTTTCGAAACAATGTTGTAAGTCTATCTAGATAAAAAGTGGAGATGCAAACACAATTTTTTCCATGTATCTACTCTTAAACATAGAGCTATCAATTGTATCCATTCTATGAAGTTCAAAGGGTGTTTTCTTCAAAAGAATGAAGAGATAACATAAGGTATATTTGATTATTTCTCCTCTCTTTTATCCTATGACTCTCTGTCGAAATTGGGTATGCAAGAGGAGATGTTAAAGGACATTCCTTTCTTTGTCATTCAGAATACTAGTATTCCTTTTGATAAGGAGTTATATGAGGTGGTGATCTCTTGTGAAGGCAATAAGTCCTTGGACCTAAATGGTTTCCCCATATTTTCCTTCTATATTTTGTAGGATATTGTGGCTACTGCTAGAGATTCTTTTGGTTCCATTTCCCTCTTGAAGTAATCTAATTCCACTTTTACTTATCTCACTCCAAAGAACCTAGGGGCTGATTCTTTTCAATATTTTAGACTGGTAAGTTTATGAAACTCTATTTACAAAATCTTCATGAGGATTGTTTTTCTTAGACTCGAGGCTTTCCTACCTACCTGCTAGGCCAAAATGTTATCTCTAATGAGCATTTAAGGTTGTCATTAGTATCAAAGGTTTGTAAAGATATCGGTTAGTCACTTACATTGAGCAAATCGGTAACTAGAAGCAAGACAGACTAGTCGGTAAAGCAGTTAACCGAGCATCAAATATTTTACCAAGCACCAGTAAACACTGACACTGATAGGAAGTAAACATTGAGCATCATAATATACACCGAGCAGTTTATACAGTGTTTATTGAGGATCACAGAAAATGGCATAGTAATCTGAAATGGCACATACTTCTATGTAAACGGTTACAACGGTTCATAAAACATTTTACCAAGATCAAGGAACATTTAATGTGATGATATTCATTGAATGCAATGTATATCATTTTTAATTATTGATCTAGGTTATTATTGTACACCATAGATCTTAGGGTTATGACTATGTTGTGTAACCTAATTTTTCTAAAGCGGCAAAAAAAGAATACTATATATTTTTGTGTACGCATCATTTTTGGTGTGAGCTAATATATGAATCATGGAGCACTTGAAGCAATTGCCTAACTTCAAGTCTATCAGTTAACAGAGCAGAACTAAGTACAGAGGAATTCAGATTAAGCATAATCAGAAAAGGCTACTGAGCAGTTGAGAGTAGTGATTCATCACAAGTGAGGTGATATTTTATAAGAACTTATAGATCTATATCAGACAATTGAGTTTTTAATTAGCAGATAATTACCTATTGCTTTTATACAATTGTAATATAATTTTGGATAAAATCTCTTAACAGAGTAGACTTAACAGTCTTATGTAAATCTCTTAACCGAGTGCACACTTCATTAGTGTTGTTAAAATCTTATAACTAGGTAGATCTAGCTGATCTAACATGTCACTCCTAATAGGGTGAGATCACCAGAAGTGATCAAAACTTGTATCCCTAATAGGAAAACCTTTTCTATCTACAGTAGTGAAGAATTTGTGGGTGTCATCCCCACCGCAGTTTTTACCTTCTAACAAGGGTTTTTGCGTTACCAAAATACTTGTGTCATATGATTTTCATATTGATTTCATGTTGTTTTGTTTCATAAGTTAAATAAATGATTGATTAATGTAGTTAGATTCAAATTGTTTTGGTAGGTTTACAACTATATATCAGAAAGGTTTACGTAAAGTTTTTGAAGGCACTGATTCACCCCTCCCCTCTCAGTACTTATCTCTCCTAATTCCAACAATTGGTATCAAAGTGCAATTCTCTTATTGAATAGTTTAACCACTAAAGGGTAAAGATCTAAGTCATGCAGAGATACAAGCTTGATAAGACTATTGAGAATTAGAAGATATAGATGCAGATGTTTGTGGAATAGTATTAGAAATCCAAGGAAGGATTGAAGAAATTACTAGTTGAAAGGAAGAACCTAGCTATTCTACAAAATGATATCGGTTACCATGAAGAACCTATTAATGAAATGTTCGAGCATATTGGACCTAGTTCTAGAAGCATTTATGATGGATCTGAAAGCATAATCATTGATTTATATGAAAGGAATCAACATTTAATTGATCAAGTGAAAGCACTACAAATCGGTCAAGAACCTTAGATGGTGAGAATGGTAGAAACAATGAACAATGCTAGACAAGCTGAGAAAGAAAGGAATCTAGTTATTGATGACCGAAGAGAGATGACTGAACAACTTCAAGCTAAAGAGAGTGAAATACAGAGACTCACTAATCATCATTTCCAAGTAACTAATCAAATGATGACTATGAATCAAGAGGTAAATTGAGTGAATGGAGAATTGTCAAGAAGACTAGAATATGTTGCAACACTCAGAGAGGAGAATGAGAAGCTGAGAAATGAAGTGAAAAATCAATAGCAACAAAATAAAATGAAGAAACTTTTGGAGGACAGTTCTACGAAGATTGATGACTTTTAGACTAATCAAAGAAGATTTGGGAGCAGAGCTGGTATAGGCTACACTGGCAAAGGAAAATCATCACAACAAGCTAAACATGTCAACAATAGTCAAAATTAGAAACCTAAAGTGTTGGCATGTTATCACTGTGGAAAACTTGGACATACATCTAATTTATGTAGAAGCAAAGCACAAGGTAAACCTCCCATCACTCCTAAGTTTAATGGATATTGTTATTATTGTGGTAAGGTTGGACATCCTTCTTATGATTGTAGAGCTAAACAAAATGATATTGCTAACAATACCACTATGGAAAAAATATGATATACTTGTAATAAACATGGACACATTGTACGAGAGTGTAAGTCTAAGATGAAGCAAGTATGGACTCCTAAGTAGAAAATAGAGTGAAATCCCTATCAAATGAAGAGACAAGGTAACTCTTATGTTTGGGATTATAATACATGGGTTAATAGTACTGCTTATGGTAGATATGGACACATTGTAGAAAATGGTTACAGAAAGAGTCAGATTGGACAATCAAGAAGCTAGACAAGCACTGGAATGGCTTGTATGCACTGTCATAAGGTTGGTCATTTAAGTAAGAACTACAAAGACTATGCACCAGATGAAAACCATATATTTGAGATTGCATATACTATCACAGATATCACAAAGTTAAGGAACACTATGTGGAAGAAGGCATCTAATGAGAATTTTGAGTCAAGTAATGCTATCGGTGAAACATCATCCACTAGATTGGATGACCTCGGTACCTCCACTTAAGGTGAAATAGGTATGTATGGGACTGACATTTCAAATGATCACATTTTACATACAATACCTTATACATGATGTACTTATACCAAATCAACATGAATGAAGATGCACTATGGTTTATATTTTATGAGCTAACAATGTTATACAGTCGGTAAAAGAGAGAGTGAGAGTTGGTTACCCATCCATAATCATTATCTAAGGTTAATTGAGCATATGTATCAACCGATGAAGAAATCCTATGTTAACCGAGTGGATAAAATTTTAGTTGTCACCGAGCTGATAGTTGTTTCATATAGTAAGTTCGGTCAAGCATTTATTGCATGAAAGTTTGAGTGGGAATATCGAAAGGTCTATAAATACACGAGAACTGATTTTATTGTTTCATTGTGATTTGGAAGAGCAGAGATTTCACAAAGAAGAGTTCGAGCTAGAAGATTTTTTTGAAAAGATTCAAGGCTACTATAGATCAAACTGACATCACTCTTCAACGATTTTGAGTAAGTTCATTTTATATCAAACACTTTTTATCTTGTTGCTTGCCGAAACCCTAGAATTGATTTATGGCATCTACATTATCTACAAGCAAAACACAAAGTATTGAGGAGGAAGATAATCTAATCCTTAGGGAAAATTTCATCGAACCGAAGTTTAAGACACAACCTAAGGTCACAGCACAAACAAATACAATGGGTGCTTTTTCAAGCATACCTGATGTAGGAGCATCCTGGGTCTAAGAGAAATCTTGCACCACCCCAAAAAAAAATAAAAAATAAAAAATAAAAAATAAAAAATTTCTATTTTTATATTCAATAAGGGCTATTTTGTGCAGAGCTTCTATTTATGGAAAGTTACTATTTTTAGTAATTTTCGTATGTGCTTAGAATGATCTGATTTCTTTCTTGGAGGTTCATTTTGGTCATATAAGTCTGCCAGTAAAGTTTCATTGCCAGATCAAGTGTATATTGGAAGATATTGAAGATTTTTGGTATTGGTAGCAGGGTACAGAAACTTTGAACTCAATTTTGAAGGCTTTAGAGGCCCTAGATGAGGTCTAAAATTTGGGTGACAGGTGCTTGCATTGATCAAGCCTGTAGAGCGCTTTGTGGCATTTCCGAAATGGGGTTATAATAGCTGATCGGGTCAACTGGTGATGACTTATGGTCTTCAGAAGTTGGGCCACCTGAAATGGCAGAAAATAATTTTCTTCAAAATTTATGTTCAGGTTTCAAAGGTTATCTTCAGCCGACTATGATGTAGTAAAATGTAAAATAAAATAATTCTAAGGTTGGTCAGCCTTATTGGCTAAAATTCTGGAACCTTCCCAGGCGGTGGAAAATTGCCTATATAAGGAAGGCTGTATTATTGTCTGAGGCAGTTCAAAATAGTTCTGGGTAGTAGATCTGGGTAATAGTTCGAGGCTTTTTCCTATAGAACATTGTAAGGGAATGCCCATGTGGCTTTGCATATTGTAATTCTGAAAGTTTGTAATTCCACATTTGTGGAGATAATAAGAAGCCAAATTTTTGTTCTTGCATATTGTTGTTATTTCTCTATTTCTGTTATGTGTTTGTGGTATTAAGGGGAGCACCCTTCACCAATACCAGATAGGGTTTTATTGACAGAATATGTAAGATCATATATTCATTGGAAAATTGTTGAAGTTGGAGATTTTGAAACTATTGCAACATTTCAACAACCCTATGGCACCAATGGTAAATTGAAACTAGAACACAAGAAGATTGAGGAATCAAGGTTATCATGTATCACACACTACCTGCAATCATTTAGGATAGATTGGATCAAAATCATTTTGAGGTATCATGATGAAAAAATTTGGCTGGATAAACTGATAGAGGTCAACAAGAAAATGATCAGTAGGGTTATTGGGCTTCCTAAAACCAACAAGGCTAACGCCTTCCATAGTTCATCACGATTGAATGTTGAGAACAATACTGGAGCACAATGGGACAGTCGGGCACTAAAAATTTCAACAATCAGAGACCTAGTAGTTAAGTTTGCAGCACATGTGATTGGGTACAAGATATTTCAATCGAGCAGATTCAACAGAGTACCCTGCAGCGCAATAGACATGGCATACAAAATTATGGAGAAAGGTCACCAAGTTGATCTATTAGGAATGAATGCAAATTATTTTGGTAGTCATTCTGTAGTAGTTGTTGTTTCATTCATGACTTGGATTGTCATTGATGTCAACACAGTGATATTCTGGATATCAACAAGAAAGTAGGTACAGTTTTGTTTTGGACACATGTTGTATTGTAGATTGGCTTTTGTGTAGTTAATGGTATGTTCTTTGGTGTGTTATTAACCTATGGTTAACAGCACAAAAATAAATTCATTCATTCATGAGAGTTATGAGCATTTTGGTGAAAGTAGTGTTTAGACAGTGTTTCTGTGTAGCAATTTTCAAAAATTGGAGGATATCTCTTAGCTAGGATGGAATCTAATTTTTTGCAGTTAAAGAGATGTTGGAGACTCATTAATGATGATGTGGTTCATAGTGAAAACTTCAAGGATATGTTTGGAGAAAGTTACAGTATCTGGAAGCTGACAGTTTTATGTGAATTTTCTATGTAGCGTGTAGAAATTATTATTTTGTAATTGAGGACTGACTCATTTGTAATTATTTGAGTTTGGTATATCAAAAGGAATGTTTTCCTTGTTGTAATAAGAATTGAGAAAAAAATAATTGAGAAAAAAAAGAATTGAGAAAAAAAGAGAATTAAGAAAAAGAGAATTGTAAAAAAAAGAGAATTGAGTAGAGAGGATTGAATTGTGAAAGTTGAGATGCAAATATATGCATGAAGTGAAGAAAAGAGCTAATTCAGTGATGAAGAAAGACTTGTGAGTACAGAGATCTGGAATTGTGATCTTGTGTAGCAGAGAGTGCGGTTTTGGCACAGTATGAAGGAGGTAATAGATTTCATATTATTCTATTGAATAATTCTAAGATCTTTTGGAAAATGGGTTTAGAGATCTTGCCTTGAAGTTTTTTGGGAAGTGGGTCCTTCTGTCTTCCATAAACTCTTAACCGGGTTAGAATCTTTTAACAAGGATTCAAAATCTCCGAACAAGGATTTATATGTACTGAATGTATTTCATAAGACTCCTAACAGGGTCCATCCTCTAACAAGGAACTTTCATTTTAGTGCATCATTTTGTGGGCATCATTCCCACCAGGGTTTACTCTTTTCAAGAGGTTCCCTAGTCAACATATCTTGTGTTATTGTACAATTGTCTATGGTTATCTTTCTATGGTTGATGACTACATTGATTATATTGTTTAGAGTAGTTGAATGGTTAAATTATTAGATAACTAATTCACCTCCCCCCCCCTCCCTCTCAGTCATCTTGGGGATCTTTACTTTCTAACAATTGGTATCAGAGCAGGAGGTCCTTGAAAGAAAATTTTAAGAACTTAAGGAGATCCATGGCGAATTTCAGGAAAGAAAGCCCTAAGTTTGATGGAGTAAATTTTGATAGCTAGAAAGAAAAGATGAAGTCACATTTATTGTGTTTAGGACCAAGTTATTAGTTGATTACAAAGAATGGGAAGACTATCATTGAGGAAGACAATCTAGAGGCAGGAACTTAAGATGAGCTAGATCTATTCATGTGTAACATACTTGCAAGAGAAGCACTTTTATCAACACTACCAGAGAATGAATATAGTCAGGTAAGATGTTTGAAAATATCTCATGCAATTTGGAAAGCTTTACATTCTACTTTTGAAGGTGATGAACATGCAAAGAAGGCTAGATTACATAATTGGATTTGTGTATTTGAAGATATCAGAATGATGGAAGATGAATCTATTAGAAGCTATATTGGAAGGATGTCTGAGATTGTAATAGGAATAAAATCTTATGGAGGTGATAAGATAGAGAATGAAGTGATATGGAAAATTATGAGAACTTTGACACTAGTATTCAAGCAGACAACACAAATGATTGAACAAGTGATACCTTGTACATCAAACTTTTCAAGAGAGACTCTTCTTGGAAGATTAGAAATAGCAGAGATGAATTTGAGATTATCAGGAGAGCTACCTAGAATGGAGCCAACATTTAGTGCTCTTAACATTAGACCTACATTATCAAGAAGTACTAGTGTGAATGGAGATTATGCCAGCAGTAGCAGATCTAAATTTGAGGAAGATAAGAAGATTGAAGAAGGTATTGCATTACTTGTAAAAAGAGAACCAGAAGGTAAGAAAATATTTAAATGTTCGACTTGTCAAGAATATGGTCATTTTGCATCTAAATGTCCTAAAAGAGTTAAGAAGTATAGAAGAAACTTTAAACCTACTAGATCTAAAGAATGTTATTATGCAAATGATGAAGATCTTGAAGTAGGAATTGAAAGACATTTAAGTCATAGTGATAATGATAACTTTGAGGAAATAGGATTTGTAGCAATTAAAGAAGAAAGTTCTGAATCTGATGAAAGGGAAGAAAAAGCATTAGTTTCTCAAGTTTAAAAGAAATCTGATTGGATTATAGATAGTGGTTGTTCACATCATATGACTGGAGATAAAAGAAAGTTTGTTAAGTTAGACAATTATGATGGAGGAATTGTTAGAGCTGGTAATAATGCACCTTGTTCGATGAAGGGTATAGGATCTATTACTCTTGATGGAAAGACTAACACTGATGATGTTTACTTTGTTGATGGATTGAGACATAATCTACTAAGCATTGGACAATTGGTTGATAAGGGTTATCAAGTTTGGTTTGCTGAGAAAACTTGTGTGATAAAAGATAAAGATGGAAATCTGATTGGGAAAGGATCCTGAACTAGAGGTAATGTATTTTAGTTGAATCATACTGAGATGACATGTTTTTTAACTAAGATTGATGACAATTGGTTATGGCATAAAAGGTTTTTTCATATAAACTTTGATAATATTGTCAAAGTGAGTACTACACTTGCGATAAGAGATTTACCTAGAATTATGAAACCTACTAACATGATTTGCAAACAATGTATGATGGCAAAGCAGAAAAGGAGTTAATTTCCCAGCAAGAAGTTCACATCGGCAGAGAAGCTAGAGATTGTTCATACAGAATTGAGTGGTCCTACTAGGACTAGAGGATTCTATGGAGAAAGGTATTTTATGATTCTTGTTGATGATTTTACAAGAATGATGTGGATTGTATTTTTTAAAGAAAAATCTGAAGCATTTGATAAATTTAAGATCATGAAAAGCAAAATTGAGAATGAATCTGGAATGAAGATTAAGTGTCTAAGATCTGATAGAGGTGGTGAATTTACATCTAGAGAGTTTAATACTTTTTGTGAAATGAATGGTATTAAGAGACAACTTTCAGCCCCTAGAACACCAGAACAAAATGGTATTGCAGAAAGAAGGAACAGGTCAATAACTGAAGCAGCAAGAGCTATGTTGTTTGAGAATGATTTGGTGAAGACCTTTTGGAGAGAAGCAGTGAACACAATAGTATACACTATGAACAAAGTAAAAATCAGAGCAGATACAAACAAGACACCTTATGAATTATGGTTTGGACATGCACCCTTAGTTAAGTATTTTAGAATTTTTTGAAGTAAATGTTATATTAAGAGAGATGATGATATAGGAAAGTTTGATCCTAGAAGTGATGAAGGAATATTTCTTGGATATTCTTTGAAAAGCAAAGCATATAGATGTTATAACAAAAGAACTAAGACTATTGTTGAAAGTGCAAATGTCAAAGTTGATGAGAAGTTTAAAATTTAGGAAAGAATGCTTGATTATGAATCTGATGGAGAAGCACAACCTCAGCCTAACATTGAAAATACAAAATTATTTTTTGAAACTAACAGTGATTTGCTGAATGAAAGTCATACTGAAGAAAACATAGAAGAAAACAAAGAAGAAAATAGAGAAGAAAACAAAGAAGAAAACAAGGAAGAAAACAGAGAAGAATCTACAATTGGAACAAGATCAGTAACTATGACACCTAACAGGTATATTTCAAGACATCACCCTGTTGAGAAAGTTATTGGAAGTTTAGACAGAGGAGTTTTGACTCAAAATAAGGTACATTTATGTTTGATTTCTCAAATTGAACCTAAGACTACTAATCAAGCTTGTGAAGATGAACATTGGATTAATGCTATGAAAGAAGAACTGGAGCAAATTGAAAAAAACAAGACATGGGAATTCATCCCTAGACCTAAAGACAAGAATGTGATTGGAATAAAATGGGTATTCAGAAACAAGATGAATGAACAAGGAGAAGTGATAAGAAACAAAGCAAGATTTGTATGTAAAGGATATTCACAACAAGAAGGAATTGACTATGAAGAAACTTTTGCACCTATGGCCAGACTTGAAGTAGTGAGAATGTTTCTAGCATATGCAGCTTACAAGAAATTCAAAGTGTATCAGATGGATGTGAAGTCAGCATTTCTGAATGGTGAATTGGAAGAAGAAGTCTACATTGAGCAGCCTGAAGGTTTTCCTTTGACACAAGAAGGAGATATGGTATGTAAGTTAAAGAAAGCTTTATATGGATTAAAACAAGCACCTAGAACTTGGTATGCAAGATTGGATAAGTATTTATTAAAATTGGGATTTATAAAAGGAATAGCAGATAGTAACTTATACACAAAAGAAATTAAGAATGGTTTGTTGGTTATAGTTATATTTGTTGATGATATTGTCTTTGGAGGAGAAGATGAAGCCAGTGACAAATTTGCAAATGAAATGAAGACTGAATTTGAAATGAACATGATTGGAGAAATGAAATATTTTTTGGGTTTATAGATAGCACAAAGCAAGGAAAGTATATTTGTAAGTCAGACTAAGTATTTGAATGACTTATTGAAAATATTTGGAATGGAAGATTCTAAACCTATTGGAACACCTATGGTAACTAGACATAAGTTATCTAGCAAAGATGAGACACCAGCAGTTGAGTAGAAAATGTATAGATCTATGATTGGAGGATTGTAGTACTTGACACATGCAAGACCTGATATAGTACATTTAGTTGGGATTGTAGCAAGATCTCAAGTAGAACCTAGAGAATCACATTCTCTAGCAGTAAAGAGGATACTGAGATATCTGAAAGGAACAATGGATTATGGATTATGGTATGAGAATTCTGATGATTTTACTTTATGTGCCTATACTGATGCAGATTGGGGAGGTAGCATTGATGACAAGAAAAGCACCAGTGGTGGAACCTTTTTTCTTTGAGGAAAATTGGTCTCTTGGTTAAGTAAGAAGCAGAATTGTATTTCACAAAGTACAATAGAAGCAGAATATGTTGCAGCAACAAACAATTGTAATCAGATTATTTGGATGAAGCAGATATTGAAGGATATTGGAATAAAGTTTGATGAGCCTGTTGTTATACATTGTGATAACACCAGTACAGTGAGTATGTTAAAAAATCCTATTTTACATTCTAAGACTAACATATTGAGATCAAGTATCATGTTGTAAGAGAGAAAGTTGCAGAAAAAGAAGTAAGATTGGAGTACATAAGCACAAAGGAACAAATAGCAGATATATTTACAAAACCTTTACCTAAGAATACATTTGTGTATCTGAGAGGTATGCTTGGGGTTATGCCCCAACCTTTTTTTGAGAATTGATGTAGATGATTGTATCTGTCTAGTGGTATATGAGCCCTATCTTTATTCTAGATTGGATGTTGGAACTTCCTCTGTGGGGGAGTTTATGAGCTGAGTCATGAGGACTCTTGTTATTGTATTTTTCTAAACAGTGTCTTTTAACATTATGTTGTTGTTGACTTAGTGATGGAATTTCTATCATTGATGTCAATGGGGGAGAGATATACATGAAAAACATTGTGGATTGTATGAGAGAGCTGAATGGGAGAACGAAGCAAGATTTAATTTGATATTTTGCAGTGATGTTGCGGTATTGGATTTTTGGAACATTGGATGTTTTTCATCTATGTTGCCATCAATGCTAATGGGGGAGATTGTTAGGAATGAATGCAAATTATTTTGGTAGTCATTCTATAGCAGTTATTGTTGCATTCATGACTTGGATTGTCATTGATGTCAACATAGTGATATTCTGGATATCAACAGGAAAGTAGGTACAGTTTTGTTTTGCGCACATGTTGTATTGAAGATTGGCTTTTGCGTAGTTGATGGTATGCTCATTGGTGTGTTATTAACCTATGGTTAATAGTGCAAAAAGAAATTCATTCATTCATGAGAGTTATGAGAATTTTGGTGAAAGCAATGTTTAGATAGTGTTTCTGTGTAGTGATTTTTGGAAATTGGAGGATATCTCTTAGCTGGGATGGAATCTGATTTTACGCAGTTAAAGGGATGTTGGAGACTCATTAATGATGACATGGTTCATAGTGAAAACTTTGAGGATATGGTTGGAGAAAGTTACAGTATCTGGAAGCTGACAGTTTTATGTGAATTTTGTGTGTAGCGTGTAGAAATTATTATTTTGTAATTGAGGACTGACTCATTTTTAATTATTTGATTTTGGTATATAAGAAGGAATGTTTTCCTTGTTGTAATAAGAATTGAGAAAAAAAACAATTGAGAAAAAAAGAATTGAGAAAAAGAGAATTGAGTAGAGAGGATTGAATTGTGAAAGTTGAGATGTGAATATATGCATGAAGTGAAGAAAAGAGCTAATTCAGTGATGAAGGAAGATTTGTGAGTACAGAGATCTGGAATTGTGATCTTGTGTAGCAGAGAGTGCAGTTTTGGCACAGTATGAAGGAGCTAATATATTTCATATTATTCTATTGAATAATTCTAAGATCTTTTGGACAGTGGGTTCAAAGATCTTGCCTTGAAGCTGTTTGGGTAGTGGGTCCTTCTGTCTTCCATAAACTCTTAACCGGGTTAGAATCTTTTAACAGGGATTCAAAATCTCCTAGCAAGGATTTATATGTACTGAATGTATTTCATAATACTCCTAATAGTGTCCATCCTCTAACAAGGAACTTTCATTTTAGTGCATCATTTTGTGGGCATCATTCCCACCGGGGTTTACTCTTTTCAAGAGGTTCCCTAGTCAACATATCTTGTGTTATTGTGCAATTGTGTATGGTTATCTTTCTATGGTTGATTACTACATTTATTATATTGCTTAAAGTAGTTGAATGGTTAAATTATTACATAACTGATTCACCCCCCCCCCCCTCCTCTCAGTTATCTTGGGGATCTTTACTTTCTAACATGATCTTGCCGAGGTACTGTTTCATCAACTATAGGAAAATATGAAGACAATAAGAACAAAGAAGTCTAATACATGTAAGTTCAGATCACTACTTGTTTGCATATTTCTCCATCTAGAAAAGTATGTACCTGGTGTTGGTAAAATAAATTGGAAACTAGATATACTGATAACAAAATAGATTAATGATATGATGACTAAGTTAGGAGATAAACTGAATATAGAGTTTGATGCATACTTCAAACAATTTCAGACTAAAATGCATAAAAGAAGTAGAATTATGAGGGAATTAGTTGAAAATTTTGAGAATGATATATGTTTTGTAGTCAACATAGATTATACTATGATAAAAGCAGTTGATCCTAGAATAAAATGGTTGGCACCGATGGGTTATGAAATGAACCATGATTTCACACTTAAATCTATTAATGCACTACTTGGATTACCAAAAGATCCCATTGCTACTAGGTTCAGAGTATATGAAGAGGCCAAATCTAGAATTTCAATAGGTATAGAGATTGGTAAAATATCTAGAAAGGTAAAGAAGATGAAGAAAGATCTTACTACTAGATATGGAGATGTGCCTAAAACACCTGAAGAGACACTAGTTGAATAGGAAACACAAGGTTAGTTAAGTTGGCTAACAAACCATATGATAGTGAGGAGACCGAGTCAGATGAAGAAGAAGATCCCACACCAGTTCCTCCACCTGAAATTCCTATGAAGAAGCAGTTACCATTACAAGAAGGTATGAAGATAAGATCATCAACTGCAACTTCACCACTTGAGAAGAAAGAAGTAGAGAAAGTAACAAAACTAAGGGTAGTTACACCAACAAGGAAATATATCAAGAGAAAGAACAAGGTTGTAGCTGAGGCACCAAAGAAAAAGAGAAAACTGATAAGAAGTAAAGAAGATCTTGAGGAGACTGAAACTGAAGATGATGTTAATCAATTAAAGGTGTTCACTAACAAGGCAAAAACAATAGATGAAATTATTGAAGACATAATTAAACATGGTGATCTTACTGATCCCGAAATAGATAGATTTGACAAGATGTCAAATGAAGATCAAACTAAGTTAGAGGAGGCTGTCATCCAAATGATGATAAAATTCAAGCAAGCTCCAATGAAATTTGCCTATGCATTACCGAAGAAGTTGGATGACAATATTACTAAAAAATGGGCTATTGCACTAGACAAGAACAAAAGAAAGAGAGAACGATCTCTACTTCGGGCAGCCCCACATCGAAGCTATGGAGAACTTAGTGAATACATGACCAAATACCAAGCACAATTTATGATCAAGAACTAAGCCATGATGATAATGGATGAAAATGTGGCAGATATGGATACCACAACTGATTCTGTGTGGACATCAATTTTTAAGGCCAAAGAAAAGGCTAAGCAAGAAGCATTCTTAAACTTGTCTAAGAAGAGACAAAATTCCAAAGGTAAAGGTATTTGTATTGATGAGGGAACAACAAATAAATCAAAGAACACCAGTATATTAGTTACTGAGGTAATTGATATCACCAATCAAAAGGAAGAAATAAGTGTTTCACAAGATGCACCGGATAAAGTAGAAATTCAACTAGAGAAGAAAACTGATGACGATCTACTCATTGAGGACATCACAAATGGTGATCCTAATGACAAAGATGATGAAGATGTGAATATTGCACCTAATCAAGATGAGTACTAGACACTAAATGTCTATTTACATCACTACTAGGTAAACTTCCAATACTTGCAGAAGTAGTCACAATTCTTTCCCAAGTACAACCCGACGGCTCTGACCCTGAGCAAAACAAAGACATCATAGGGGATCAAGACATTAAGAAACCTCTAGAGATAGATGAGCCTACACAAATAGAGACACCTTCAACTGAGAAAAAGATAACATATGAGACAAAGGAAACCAAGGTGATCCCACTTGACACCACATCTAAGACTCGCACTCCAGCAACCGAGACTACAACACCCAAGGAGTAGAAAAAGGAAGAAAGTCTGTCAACCAGAAAGGATACTCTAAAGACTGGAGATAAAAATATTGCTATTATTGAAAAGAAATCACCTCTAGCACCAGAGAAGAAGAAGAAAAGGAAAGGAAAAGGGAAAAGGAAAGGAAAAGGGTCAGTCACCCTAGATGAAGTGATAATTATTCTTGAGTGTGACCTGAGGTGACCTGAGGACCCTAAGCCTCTAAGACTTAAGTAAATATGGGGAATTATGTTCAAGAAAGGCAACTCAAGAGAAGTTGAAGCTGTGATGCCCAAAAGTTGGGACAAAACACAACCAACAAATTTTTTTAAAGTGATAAGTTTCTACACACAAGATGCGGGTGCTATGAAGGTAGTACGAACTGGAGAAAAGTGGGCTACCTTAGTCAACCGGTCCACCGTCACCATAATAGCATCATGGCATCGGGAAGACATCAGAAGACCAACTATAAAATCCATGGATATAACCTCCCACTTCCATACTAGAATCTCATGCGGCTGCAGGAGTCCACCAGGATGGCGGTGCTCTGCCTTAACCCGCTGACACTCAAGACACCTGGCCACTATCTCAGCAATCTGTAATCTCATGCCTGGCCAATGATACAGCTGCCTCAAATCTGCATGTAGCTTCTTAACCCCGGGATGTGCTGCATAAGGTGCTCTGTGAGCCTCTAGTATAATGAAAGCATGTAAATCTCTGGTAGAAGGTACATAGATACGGTCTCGATGATGTAAAAGTCCATCGGACTCTAAAGTATAACCAACATACTTCCCTTCCAAGGGTCTCTGAGACTGAATCATCTCACATACCTCAGAATACCACTCATCATCCTGAAGATGATGGAGGATTCATCCTCTCAAATCTATGTCTGCAGTCATAGAATAAATATCATCAAGATCATCAGGTTTACAAAACATCATATAAAAACATAAACCAAATCTACACATCATGGATCCCATATGAAGAATCATCAAAAGAATAGTCCAACGAGTCAAACATAATATAACAGTAGTCGACAAAGTCCATGTGTCTCTGAAAGAAACATAATAAAAAAGATAGCTAATATGTATAACACAGGATCACTATGTGGGCCAAAAGTGGGCCTCACATCCACCCCCTCTAGGTATGAACATCCTCCTGGAGTTCATCAAAGAGGTGCGGATACTGGGCCCTCATCTGAGCTGCATCCTCCCATGAGGCTGTGACCTCATCATAGCAATCCCACTGGACCCTAACCTGGTCCAGCGTTCTGCCTCGAAGTACCAACGTCCGACGAGCCAAAATGCGAATGGGCTCTAGTGCCAGCTGGCCATCTGACTCCACCTACAAGGCATCCCAGTCAATAATATGAGACTCATCATAGATATACTTTTGCAAAACTGATACATGGAACACATCGTGGATGCGTGACAGGCTAGGTGGCAAGGCTAGACGATAAGCAACGGGCCCTATCCTCTCTAGGATCTCAAACGGGCCAACAAAATGAGGTGCAAGCTTAGAGCCCTTTCCAAAACGGATTGGACTCTTGTGCGGTCGCACTCTCAAGAAAACTCTGTCTCCCACAAGGTAGGCTCGGTCTATCCTCTTCGCATCTGCATACTTCTTCTGTCTATCCTGAGCCTCTAAGAGATGCTGCCTAATCAGGGGAATTATGTTCAAGAAAGGCAACTCAAGAGAAGTTGAAGCAAGAACACAAACAAAAATAAATCTTAACAGATGTGAGGGATATCCTACAATAGGTAGTACCCGACGTGAATATTGATGAGGATACTCCTATCATAGATCAACTTGCTACACTTGCTGAGAAGATCAATGCCCTAGACACTAATGCAAATAAACAAATTCAAAAAAGGGCATAATATAGGATACATTACAAATTGGCAAAGAAAATAAGCCTCGAAGTGGCACTAAAGAAGGTAAAATTATTTGAGGTAATAACTAAGATAAAAACTATCACCCAGACAATTTATCAATATTTATTGAAGCTTTGTACCATAGATACCTTCACTGTTGAATTCAGTAAGAACATCAAAGGATTGGACGTAGAAATAAAGTTAAGTACAAATGCAGCTATAACTAAGCCTACTGCTATCTCAAAGCACATTCACCAAGTTCAGGAACTACGGTGGTTAATAGTAGATTTGAAGAAACAAGAAGAGCACATAACACATCAGGTTACTGAGTTACAGATAGAACTCCTACCATACTTGAAAATTTTTGAGGCACACATTGTCAAAGCCAAACAACTCATTGCAACAACCAAAATTTCAATGTTAGATAACATCCTTGACATGCATGCACAAGTCAGTCTTGAGCATATTGCTCTCACCAACTTGAAAGAGGAATGGGAAAACCTCTCAGAGTTAGTGAAGAAAACCCACCAGCATATTTTTGACAAGATATGAATATACTAATTTTTTTGTATTTGGAATTACTATCAGAAAGGGGGAAAATAATTTATAAGTCATTATGTAATACCCTCTCCTATGGTGATACTTAGACTTTTCAGATTTGGACATTTTATTATGGTGGTTAGAACTATACATTTACATTAATGTTTTGTGGATGATGATATGATTGATATGCTCATTTATGGTTATCATTTATATGTTTATGAGATTAGAAAAAACATCTATTTTTATATGTTTTATGGATCTAACCGAAGGATTTGAATCTAACTATTATCATGATGTTTTACGTTTCATGGATATGTGTCTGATGTGTTTTCATGACTCTGGATGAAGTCGTAGTTACTCACTTAGTTGAGGTCCACATGATGTATCGATCCTAGTCATCTACTTGCATATATCTAATTTGTATATCCACATGTATATATATGTATCTCTTCTTGGTGATGCAGGATTCTGGGTACTGGGTATTGTCTCCACCTGGCTTCATAGGTCTAAGAGATCCCTCAAAATCCTTGATCATTGTTGTTGTTAAGAAGATATTACCAGATTCCATAGGAAGAAACTTCACCTTTGATTCTTTTATCCTTAGGTG
>BSBK01012915.1:0-70000 GCA_027943335.1 Chamaecyparis obtusa | reverse complement strand
AGAGAATCTCTATACGAATTATGTGAGTAAAGAACAAAGAGGTATTATTTGAATCCTCTTCTCCCCTACTGCTGAGCCATTTGTAATGCAGCCAAGGGAAAATCAAGCTTTTATCTCAATAAGCACCCAATAACCCCTATTATGATGGTTGTGAATATAATATGGCCCCCATGGCTTCTGGGTAGTTTGACGGGATAACACAAATATAACCCGGTGGCATAGGGTTTAACAATGAAATAAAATGAAATAATATGTAATCTTCATTCCAAGATAACACAACCATTCACATACAAAATAATGATGGTTGTGATTATAATACGGGAATGAATCGAGAGATTCCCTTACAGGTGATGTCAAGAGATGCCCTCCTTCCCTCCTTTAGCACTGCTTTGCATCGAAATAACAAAATGAAATAAAATGAAACCGCCCTTTTTTTAAAGTTATATACCCATGTTGGTCGTAATTACGACCAACATGTCATGGTTGTCATAATTCTGACCAACACGGGAATGGATTAAAAAAAATCAAATTTTTCCTTCTATAAACCAACCAAGCAAATCCATTTTAATGCTTGGTCGAAAATGTTGGTCGGAAATGTGGGTCAAATATACTAGTGAAGTGGCACCAAATTCCATGCACCTACATATCCACATTTTTTATTGATGCATTCTGAATAATTTTCAGCAATGTAGTGAGAACAAAAATATGAGTACTCCCTAGTGTACAATGTTCAATTGTGATAATTTGTACTCATAACTGAATGCAAAAATTGTGTCTTCTCTATCCTCTTGCAACCATGCATAGTTTTTCTATCAACACCTGTTAACACATATATTTATCATATAAAAATGGGACAAATTATAAATTTCATTTTTAAATTTGAATAAAGGATGTAAAATTTAAACATATATATATATATATATATATATATATATATATATATATATATATATATATATATATATATATAATTTAAACATGTCCATACCTATTATCTTCCAACATACTCTATATGGTGTCTCTTGACTCATTCTTGATGATGTGTCATCCTCATTTGGTGTGAAATGTGTCTTATACCATTCAAAAACATCATGTGCATTTTTTATATGAACTCCTTGATAATTCATTTGATACTTTCACAGAGCATGTTTGATGCAAGCTCTAGCACCATCATGTTCACCTTTTCCATGTCCACTATCAAATAAACTCCAACATCTATTATGTTTTAATTATGATGATATCTACATAGTGTATAAAATGGTCTAAATGATTTAAATTATGACGCACATCCATTTGACCAAACATAATGTTTATCAATATTTATGCCCCTTTCTTTAAAATTGATGAAAAACTTCTTGAAATGGTGTTCTACACAATTAATATCATGCTCTTTATCATCACTTATATAAAAGTGATATTATTTATTTATGACTTGTTCTTCAAATGTACTCTAAACACCAGCCAAATCTAATTGTCCATGTCAACAACACACCTATACCATAATAGTAATCTTCTCTAGAAAATAGTATTATGATTGAATGGCCTTTTGATGAACAAAGGAATAGTTTTTAGCAAAATCAACAACTGATAGAATAGTTCCAAGTGGTAAATTGTCTCTCAATGTTTGGAACTGTTGTGCTTGCCACTTTGAAAAAAAAACATGATGAGTGTAGGGTTGTATCAATTTTTTAAATTTATGTATAAATGCTCCAATATTTATCTCCTCTTCAACATATTCTAACATTTTAGATTCTTTCCCAAAAAAAAATTCATTCCTTACATATTTGTAACTTTGCAATTTACCATCTTTGTCACATCAATGTCTTCATTTTTCAAAGGGAAAAGAGCCAAATTTGCACATGTTTCACATATTCCTTTTATGCAATTTATTTGGCTAGCTACATCATCTCTTTTGTCACATAAAATGGATAAGATGAACTCACTTTGTCTACTAGGAGGATCATTTTCAAAACCATAAGTGTCTTCTACAAAATTTTAGAAAACCTAATATTGGAGATCAAATTCAATATGATAATGACAACAATGAGTTTCAAAAAACTTTGTTTGTCCTCACATAATATGGCTTAAATATTTCAAACAACATTTTCCCAATCTTTATATTAGGATTTGAACTAAAAAATGACACACATATTTCATGTTGTGTTGTGTCTAACCAGTGTTTTGTATTATGTTCATATTCATTATCTCTAACCATGTGTTTGATAACATCTCTATTGTTTGGTGAAGGACGAGTATTATCATTCCAAAATGATGTGATCAAATTCTTGATTTCCTCCTCAATCGTATCAGAGTGAGGAGCTCTACACATAATTTTTCAATTGCCTTCCAGGGTGATATCATCTAAAAGCATTCTCCTCTTAGCATATCTTGATATCGTTTTCCTACTAAAACCAATCTTAGATGAAACTGAAGATATTTTTTTGTTTAAGAACATAATGTTACCTACAATGGATGTCAACATCACTCTTCTTGTAATGGCCCTATCTTTAGATCAGGATCGCTTCCCTACAAAGCTCAAACCTTTCCTAATATTTTCAATAATATCACTTTGCATGTTATAAATTTTAATCCTTTTCAATGTTGTGTTTACACCCAACAATTTTAATGGCTCTTTCAACTTTTTTGTATAAGTACAATCAAAAGAAATTGGACTTGTTCAAGTCTTTCAAGACTATCAAATTTATGTATTATCTCCCTTGCTATATTATTCATTGACCTCTTCTTAGAGAGACTTAAGGGTTGAACATCAACAAGTGATCTCAATTTATCCACATCTCTTGTAAGTAAATGATCTAGGTTTCTATAAATAAATTTTTTCTTTACAGTTTGAGATATATTTATATGTTCATCCATACCAGTAAGAGAAAGTGATCCTGACCCTTCTCTAAATTCCATTGCTTGAGCTTCCATAGGGAATTATCTTGACCCTTCTCCAACATCCATTTCTTAAACTTGGGTTGACCCTCCTACTTGAGCTTCTCCTTCATCTTGTACTTGTTGATTGCAAGCTACATGCACAAAAATAAATCAAACTAGAACAAATTAGAGAAAATTGAAAACAAAGAAATATAAAAATTGGGCATGTGAAATTAGAGATGCATACCTTCTTTAGTTTTATAATAATATGCCAATGAAGCTTTGTGATTCTTTTAGTAGGTGACCTTTTTCTTGCAGATTTAGTTGTCTTCCCTTCTTGTTTCCCATCTCTATTCTTCAAAAAAAACCTTTGAAATATTTAACAAATGCAAAAACCTTGCATATATTAACTTTCCTATGATTCTATTAAAAAGAAACAAATTAAATAGAATTTTTTGTTTAAAAATAAGAAAAAAAAACACTTTTATTTATACCCAAATAAAAAGTCATGACCCAAAAAAAACAACCTAGAGCAGACTTACTTCAGGTGAATATGCCTGACAAAAAAATTTAGTGGTTTCCTTTCCATTGTAATTTTGTTAGGGGGTCTTTGTGTGTAGGGTCCTTCACACGTAGGCTCTTTTATCCCTTCGTTTGAAGGGGTCTTTGTGCAAAGGCTCTAAAAAATGGAATTTTTTCTAAGGACAACAAATTTATGTTCTTCCCTTTGGAGGTCTCAATCAAGGGCCAAATAAGACAATGCTCTAAAACAAAAAATGTCAAATTATGCTACTCTAAAGAAGCTTGACAATGACTATAATTTTGATATATATAGAGTTCATTGTGACTTTCTATTTTTATTTTATTTAAACATAGGTTGTCTGGTCATTTAGCAACCTCTCTCTTCGATGCTTTGGGAAAAATAGAAATTTGGAAAAAAATTATGAAAAATGTTTGTCCAATAGGTATTTATGTTATCTTTCTATCAAAAAAATAGAAAATGAATTTTGATATATATGGAACAAGTTAGAGCGAACCAAAGAAACCTATGTCTAAATTATAGTTAATGTCACTTGAACATAACTCAATAAACTATAAAATTCTGAACCAAATTGAAATAAACCAATTAAATCTTCTAGGTATTGATGTTACAAATTTAACCTCGAAATAATTACATAGTTATCATTTTTCAAAAGAAAGTTATGTCGAACCGAGTGACTGTCACTTTTTAAAAATGTCAATTTTTCATACAAACCACTTTTTGAACGAGAAGGAAAAATGGATACAAATAAATTCCATTTAAAAAATATATATTTAGAAACTAGAAACAAAATTGTAAAAGTCACTAATTTACATCATCTTCAAATTCTTAATGATTTTACAACAATATGTGTTTGAAAGTTTTTTTTTTCAAAATGTTTGTTTATGTGTCAAAGTTGGCCAAAAAGTGGGAGACAATATTGTGGGAACACCCTCCAGGAACAAAAAATAATTAGAAACATATATGGGCAATTTGGACAGGGTATTTTTAAAACCCCTAATTCTCAAATATGAGAAACTATGGATCTGGATAAAATAGATTCCATATTAAGTTACCAAGGTGAAAAATCTAGGGGAATTTTTTTTTCTAGTGACCCTTCATTATTTTTAATAACCAACCACATAAATGCATCAAATTTTTCATCCCTATTTCTGCTATAACTATGAAAAATACTCATACACAACTTTGTTTCTCATTGGGAATTCAACAATTTGTAAACCAGGCTAGGTAACTTCTCTATTGGTAAGTACATATATAGATCAACACTAAACACATATGGAACTCTCCCCCTCCTCATAGCTAGCCAGATGCTCACGTAATTGATGGCTAATGATCTTCAACCAATCAATGTACTCACCACCAGAACACATAGTTATCATGAACTCACACATCTAGAAAAAAAATTCCTCAACACTGCACTCCCCATGACATGATGTAATAGTGTGATTTCATTAGAAATTTCAGTCAAAAAACTATCCCTTTTTAGACTTGAAGGAAGCTTAAAATTTCCTTTCCTCTGAACCCTTAGCCAGGAACTTACAATTTGAATCAAACACCAATATTTTCTCTCTAAAAAATAGTATTGAACATAATTAATAGATACATCTACAAATGACTCTCATTCAGGCATCTTCAATTCTTGAGACAAAACTTCAGGGAAAATTTTAATGAATATTAAATCACTGGAAGTCTAAGAAGTCTAAATTTCTTGGGTCTTAGAGTTGTAATGATTGACACAAGAAACAATCAACTTAGGACAAGGAATAACATATGAGAAACCACTTTTTTCAATTAGACCAATCTCTACTTGAACGTTTGAGCAATGAGAGAGTTATATTGTTCTCTCATTCTCCTCACAATGTCATGTACACTGATATCATGTAATTATATGTTTTTTTTTCCCTTCCAGGCTATTCTCTATCAAAGACAACATTAAAACTTGGATAGGGTTTGAAATTGGTGGTACAAAAGCCAATATATAAAGGGTTCTATAATTATGGCTACCATGCAATGGCTAAATGGGATAGAGTTTCACAAAACAAACTCATGATGCACTCAAAAAATGACTACACACACTACAACCTATAGAATCTTTACTTGTAATTTAAGAAATACACTGAGAAAATAAAATAAACCCTTACCCTAACCTCTTTGACTACATGCCTAAATTTTTTTCCCTCATTGTGAAACTAGAGATTTCACTCACTAGTAAATTTTAGCTTGTTTTTCGATGAGGATTAGTCAAATTTTCGATACCAATTGGTCGACCAAATGACCATAACTGTTGTCAAAGTTTTTTGGTTGATTTTACGACACACTAAACCCTCGTCGAAATACCGACGTCTAGAGTGGTTGATTTAGCGACGGTCTTGCCATCAAAATAATCTCTTCAACCTGGAAGAATTATTGATCATACCTTCCATCTCTGCGATCAGTGTCCATCGAAACTGAGACATTTTAGGGTTGAAATTGTCATTGAGTGTACAACATTCTCATTGAAATGACAAAGAAGGTTCATCTCTCTTTCGACAAACTATGGTCAGAATAGTCGTCGAATATATAGCAGTGTCATTGAAAGGACTATTATCGATCGACTGTTGAAAAAGCGACAAAAAATTATTATTTTTTTAAATAAAATATATGATCAAATTAAACATAGCAATATTATGCTTTAATTATTTACATAGTAATCATAAATCTCCATCAAAAAGCTTAATCCCTTCACTTGGTCTACCAATTTACACACTCTACACATTCTAAGATATTAATCTAGAGAGGTGCAACCTTGAATAGATCACTAAATCTACCTTTCCTTGTCATATCCTAAATATCACATAAAAAATTAGTCTAGAGAAGAGCATAATATTCAAGCCATTAATGAATATCAACTTATATTTTTTATTATTCTACTTCATTAAATATTGGAAACAAAAATCAAAGCTACAAGAATAATTTATTTCCATTACTCACAAATACAATGTATAAATCTCAAGGAATAAATCCAATAAATCCAATCTTACAACTGTATTTTTTTTGGCAACGTCTAAATTTCATAAACTAAAATGAATATCTTACCAAAACCATATAATTGGAAAATGAATATGCTAGATGGGTTCATTCCACCTGGATTTAGAGCCCTTCAAAATTTAGAGTGGCTATATTTGGGAAGGAACAGATTAGAAGGAAACATTCCAAGTGAGATAGGTTGACTCCGAAGACTTGGAATTTTGTCTCTTATAGGAAACAAGCTATCTAGAAGAATTCCTTATTCTCTTGGCAGCCTTGAAGCCCTTAGAAGACTCTACCTCAGTCACAACAAATTATCAGGAGGGATACCTCTGAGTTTAAGGGGTTGTAAGAATTTAGAGCTGCTAGACTTGTCTTCCAATGAACTGAGGGGTAGTATACCTGGAGAATTTCTTACCAGTCTTAAGAATCTTCAGTTCTATTTATATCTATCAAGGAATGCATTAGAAGGGTCCTTGCCCCAAGAGGTTGGCAATATTGCAATGGTTCAATCTATAGACATTTCTAGCAATAAATTGCATGGTGGCATTCCATAGGCAATGGGAAGTTGACTTGGATTGATTTCTTTGAATCTATCAAACAATGCCTTACAAGGTACAATTCTAGAGGCATTCAGAAATTTGAGATTTCTCATGGACCCGGATCTTTCCTATAATGCTCTATCTGGCCAGATTCCAAAATCCATGAAGAAACTTAATTTTCTTCGCTATCGGAATTTATCTTTCAACAAACTCATAGGAGAAGTTCCAAGAGAAGGGATTTCTGGTAATGCAACTACTATTGTTTCACTTATTGGGAACACTGGTCTGTGTGGACCAAGAATATTCTCGTTACCTAAATTCCCAATTCGAAAAGGTCTTTCACACAAAGAGAGGGTGATAATTGTTGTTTCTAGTGTCAGTGCTCTTGTTGTATGCTTCTTGGTTTTAGGTTTCTTGTGGAGATGAATCACACCACCAGATGATCTCCCAAGAGATATTATGTTGAAGTTGGAGCACCTGAAAATTTCTTACAAAGACCTTTTTAGTGCAACTAATGGATTTAATGAGAGAAAGTTGGTTGGAGTGGGCAGTTTTAGATCGGTCTACAGGGGAGATCTAAAAGATGGTAGAGTAGATGTAGTAAAGGTTCTTAATTTGAACAATGAAGAAGCTCATAAGAGTTTTGATGTTGAATGCAAGGTGTTAAGAAAGGTTTGACACCGCAATCTGACCAGGATCTTAACTTCATGTTCATTCCCTGGCTTCCAAGCCTTGGTTTTTGAATTTATGTCAAATGGAAGCTTAGAAATGAATTTGTATCCCGAACAAGGTTGTTGTCAATTTGGTTTGAAAAAATGGTTGTACATAGCCATTGGCATAGAAAATTCCATGGAATATCTGCATTACAACTCTTCTGTCCAAGTTGTCCACTGTGATTTAAAACCTAAGAATGTTATTTTGGATGAAGACCTGATAGGCCATGTAATAGATTTTGGAATTGCAAGGTTAACTTCAGGTACACAATCTGTGGGCTCACTTACTTCAACACTTTCCATCAAAGGATCAGTGGGTTATATTGCCCCAAGTATGTCTCCACAATTCTCATCCTCATTTAGGTATTTTGACTGAATTTCTTGAATCGCTTGTGATCTCATTATCTACTATCATGAAAGCATAGTATGGACTAGGAGGGAGAGTAACTACAGAGGGAGATGTCTACAGTTATGGAATTTTGTTGCTAGAAATGCTAATGAGAAGCAAATTGACATAAGACATGTTTGTAGAAGGTCTTGGCTTGCACAAGTGGGTAAGCTCAGCCTTTCCTGGAAACCTGGTAGATATACTTGACAGAAGCATAGAACATGATATTGTTGGCATGAAACATGACATGGAGGAAGCAAAATTCTTGTACAAGTGGTGTTACAACTCCTTGTTTGGTATCGGTTTGGCTTGCTCAAAAGATTTGGCACAAGAAAGGCCAACCATGAAAGATGTTGTGAGCATTTTGGAGAGTATAAGAGAGGATTTGACTAGCAGTAGTGGATTTTCAGTCAAATTATGGCCAAGTATATCTGATTTGGTGGCCAAGCCTCCCCAAGAAGAATTTGATAGAAATAATTCTTCTAGCAGTGAAAGTTCCTAGACAAGGGGACATAAAATTTCACCAACATCAAGGTCATAAACCACAATGAAGAAACTAGATTAACAACCAAAAGACAACATTTTAGAACATTGGTGCGACAAAAGATAAGGAGAGTTAATCTAAATGGAACCTTAAAATGTAAAGCTTGACAAGTAGTTTTAAGCCACAAGGATTCAAAGTACCTTGGCCTCCTTTACTAGCATCATTCCTTCTCTTCTTTATCCTAATTGCTTCCAAAAATTTAATGTTTATTTTCTTGCATATTCTCATTAAAAGGGTAGATTTATTGAAGATTATAGTAGTATTCATTGGAATTATTTCTATACACAATGTTTTGCACAATTTCTTAAGTATACTTAGGAAACAACATTCTTTTAAATGCATATAGGTGTATGTTAGCAAATGGAATTAGTTGTATCAATTTTGTGTCAAAGTGGTTATACCTATTCTTCTTAATTGGGACACTTAGTTTTTTTTTCAAACTTCCCTTATATATTTTATGTTTTAGTTTACGATTTAGCCAATACCTTTTTTGAGAGCAACGTCTAAATCGTAAACTAAAACGCATATCTTACCAAGGGGGACACTTAGTTTTCTTTCAACATTTTTCAAACTTCCCTTACATGTTTTAAGTTTTAGTTTACTATTTTAAGTTTTAGTTTATGATTTATCCAATACCTTTTTTGAGTAACTAATGCACACTTTCTGAAAACTTGTGATATGAAGCAATGCCAAATATTAAGTGATGTCATTGTATAGAACTTGTCATAATGAGCTGAGAATATGCATAATGCTATAAAGGATGCAGTGAGAAAGATTAGGTTGCAAGTAAAGCGGGAAATTGCACTCACAAAAACAAATAAGAAATTTATGCTCAGTTGTTATAGTTACACAGTACATTGCTTATTATGCACATATGTCTAACTGTTAATATTATTGAAAATAATAAAGCCATGAATATGTAGGTGTCATATAGGAGCTCTTATTATTGTATTTTCATATTACATAATACAATAGTCACTTGGAAAAGTAAGGCTTACTTTCTTCTTCTTCATCATGATTTTGGCAATAGCCTGTATAGAAAATTAACAAATAATTACTTACATGAAGAACAATTAGCATGATGACACAAATGAACTAAACAAAAGATATTTGTCTATTGCCATTAGTTATGCCACTATTCAAAAAATAAAGTTATATCATAAAAATGTACCTGTGTACAAAGGAATACACCTGTAAGATTCAAGTCAATGACATCCTGCCACTGAGATTTTTTCATCCTCATCATTAGTGTGTCCCTTGTGATGCCTACAAAGAAAAATAGGGGCACAAATTCTTAGCAAGCACAATAATTTTTTTGTGGAGTAATTGATGCATCTTGTCCAATCATAGGAAAGAGACATGAAAGGAAAATAATACCTGCATTGTTTATCAAAATGTCAAATGTATTCCCATGACTGAACTACCTTCTCAAATAAAATAAAAAAGTAAAAATAATGATTGAGTACAATGGGATATCTACTTGGGGAAAATATCTTGGCATCATAATGAGATATTGAACTGATTCTTACTATTTTAAACATAGCCTCAACGTCAACTTCCTTTGAAACATCTACTCCATAAATCAATGTTGAGCCACCAGAATCTTCAATCTACAATCAGGTCACTCTTACTAGATTGCTTAATGCCATAAAAACTTAATTTACATTTGACATTACTATAAGTTTTTATAAAATCCAAGAGATAAAAAAAGCATGAATGGGCACACATGTTGAAGACAGGAGTGCCAAGATTACAAATTTTGGCATCAAGATTCATAATAGATACATGATATCAGTATCACAAAAGATATGCGGTCCTATCATTACAAGGGAAATAAGTTACCTCTACTCCACCCTAAGCTTGATCAGAATGTTCATAATGCCAATTTAGTGAAAGACTGAATCAATGATTAGTGTGTCTGATCCCTTGATTATCATTTTGATTCTACTCTACATACCTTCCAAAATATATACATTGCATCAAGGGTATTGTCACAACTACAACTCCCATTTATAAAATCGAAGATGCCTTTGGTTAATCTCAATGAATTCTGATATTCACAAGAACAAATTCAAAGATGGCTATGGATAGGAAAGAAGTTAAGAGAGTCCATATACCCAAGGGAAGTTGGTGTGAGATAAATTGAGATATATGAAATGTAGAGACAAAGTAAATAATATCAATGATGAAGTATGGAATGGTATGAAAGATATAAAGATATAAAGATATAAATGAAGTCTATGGAATCTTGAGAATGAGCATAAATAAAATATACACTTGCAAAGATAAAATCATATATTAGTAGGTAAGAAGTTTGTTAACTGAGATATCTGGAATCAATTGAACAACAAAGGAATAGTCAACCACTATGAAGTTAGTCCTAGGAAGGAAGTCAATGTGAACAAGACAACACGGTTCCTCAAAAGCACACATAGTTTAGTTTGAGCTCCACTTGGTTTCGAGAATAGTTTAATATTCTCCACTTAACAAGGACAACCACGTGAAGGTAGAAGCTAATTTGGCCCCTCCCCCCCCTAACATCACTCTAAATTCCCCATTAATATCTAATAACATTCATTCATTCATCCATTTTTGAAATATAACATTCAATCATTATAATCACATGATAACATTCATTAACACACAACATTCATGAATAATTCATTAACACATCATTCATCAACATTACTAGTACAAAATTACATCCATGAAGACAACATTCTTTCATTAGCAAAAAATGTTAATTATAATCATTTCTTTTTGGGTTTTTTTCTATTTTTTTAAAGGTAACGACTAAGAGGAACCTCAATGTACTCATCATTCCCCTCCTCTACTAATTCTAATGCCAATGCATGTATCCTCCTCATTTGTTCAGGAATAGGAGGCCGTTGCACCCAAGGGGGGGTCTGCTGAAATAACAACTCGTCATGAGTTAAATTCACACCATTTTATATTAGTGTTACAAGTATTTAATTAAGTAAAAGAACTATAAATCAAAAAAGAAATTTAAAAGAATAAAACATAGATTTTATTTACCTGAATGTGCCACATAATCTACATGGTGATCACTCTGAACATCCTCCACTCATTCAGCATGACATTCTGTATGCTCTAAAATGTACACAAAAAAGGTTACACCAATTTCAATTTAAGATGTTAAATTGTATTAATAATTACATAATTAATTTTAAATAGAAAATGAACACCTCCATAGACGCTACGATGTGCATCAGGGGCTTCATCATGTAGTGTAGGATCTATGTTACAGTTAGGAGGTTGCATTGCAATGTCATGCACATTATTATCAAATAGATTGTTGCTCAAGTATTCAATTTCAAATATATTTTTTTGGCATATTTACCTATTCACATGATGTAGGAGACTCTTGGGTTGGGCCAATGGAAGCTTAGTGTAGGCATTCAGGGATGGCTTGATAGGCTTCCTTGAAGGCAATTTTTTTGTGTTCTATCGTGGCCTCTAAATTAAATTTAGAGCCTTGCATTTTTTGATTAAACTAAATTATTTGGTTGAATAATTAATTTTTATTTGGAATTCATTTACTACTACTTACAATTCATGCTTTAATTTTGGAATATCCACCAGAGCCAAGTTTGTGCTGCCCAATCTTTTTCAGCCTGGCCTTTGTTTCCTTTGATGTGTCCTGCAACCTATGAAAAGTTTGAAATATGTTAGATGATATAGATATAAAGATCACTAATGGTGGAGGAGCACACCTAGGCTAACCTCCATGATTTAGTTATTTTGGCTTGTACTTGACTCTAGCCAAGTTAGGGATGTTGATTTGTTTTAAGACCTTAGAAGGTCATTGCAATGTGGGCTAGGTGAGTTAGTCATTAGGACTAAGGTCACCCAAATAGCCATTGTTAGTAGTTTTTCTTTTTCTTAGTGTTAGAAGCTTAAGGTGAGATTAGAGTCTTAAATGTGTGCTAAGCACATTATGATTTTGTAAAGATGCCATAAGTCCATTAAATGAGTTGGTTCCTTAGAATCTAGAGAGGATAGAGGTCCTAAGAAATAGGATGAAGGCATAGAGAAAATATGCCAAAATGTTGTTTAGAAGTTGTCATGACAACATTTGCAATTATTGCAAGTGTTGCATGCAACTTAGTTACCTTGGATCCCATAGAAGTTATGAAGTGGGAGATCAGCCAATAGGTCCTAAAAACATGGAAATGGCATCTTATGTTAAGGAAGGCTTGAATCTCAAGGCTAGTGATGCATTGTAATAGTTGGTGAATATTGAATAGAGCTCTACAACTCTATTTTAGTGAAGATCCTGAGCTTTTGATGTGACAGTCATATGTAATGGATTGAAAGTTTGAAACTAGTGGTTGTTTAGTGTTCTTTAGATTGTTCTAAGACTTTTTCATTTGATAGGAAAGTTGATTTGAGTAGTTCTATTGTGTTGTTCAAATTGTTTTTGATTTAGAGCCCTTATTGGTCTTGTCCTGACCAGTCAGTCGAATCATGGCTCCCCCATGAAATCTAGCCATGGGAATCTCCTAAGGATGGATGGAAATGTTAGGGGAGTCATTAGTGTACATATTTTTAGGATTAGGAGTCATAGAAATATGGAGATATATTTTTACTACTAAGCCCTAGGGGAACAAACAAGTGCCCGGTTAGAGGTTTAGGATAGAAGAAGTGAAGATTTCTTGCAGGGTAGAGAGGTACTATATGACACAAGTATAGTTCTAGGTAGAATTTTATCATATTATAACATACTATGAGCATTGAGCTTATACCAATCCATTAGACCAAGTTGTGAGCAAGATTCATACTAGGATACAGTCAGTCCTAGAAACTAGGTCTTTTAGCCCTACTTGTCCTAGATTGTAGGAAGGCATTGTACGGATGACCTAGGAAGGAAAAACTTGTAGAATCCTTTATAAAATCCAAAAGGGTATCCAAATCCCTGATTGGTTTTGTAAGTGTTTTGGAGAGTTTGGTCAAGACTTGGCAAAAGGCCTCTGCAAAAGGCTACAAGAAATAGGCCTAATTAGGTCTCTTGATGGTGAATCCTTGAACCCGATAAGGATAAGATTGAAGATCCTTCTAAATGGATAAAATTGGAAAATTTATGAATGTTTCCAAGATGATGGACATCCCTGCAAATAAATTTGAAGATTGTGAAGAGTTGGCACTTAGAGCTTTCTAAGTGAAGGTGAAGGATTGAACTAACTAAAGGGTGTTAGTCTTTCAAGGTGAAGCACAAGGTATAGAAATCTTAGAGAAGAGTTGGAATTGGACTTAGTTAATCATCTAAGCCAATCAGGACCTGGAGGAGATTAGGTTCCTAGAAGAGACAAGCTAGGTCTCTTGGTTGAAGTGCAAGAAAACCTTGGAAAACTCACATCAACTAATTAGTGCATTATTACATTGTACTAGAAGTTAATACTACTGCATACCTTCTTCTCTCATTTTCTAGTGTAATTCCTCTTTGAGCATCCCCTTTCTCCTTTACATCCAAAATGAACTCATTCCAATCCCTCACTGGAATAAAGGGAGGACGCTCATACTTTGGGTTTTGGATGAGACTCCTTCTATATGAGTCCCTCACAGTCTTAAGATGTTTGAAATTTTTTTCTAAATTTTTCTTCTCCTAAAAAATATTACTACCAAACTCATGCTCTAAATCTTTAACGAGCTGATCTTTTAATTTTTTGTCTTGCAAGTTCCACCTTTTAAGAAAAAAACACAAAATTGTTGGATAGAAAAATTAACTAAAGTTGTGTACCTTGAATATAGTAAAAGAAAAGGCTTGAATGAAAGGAAAAATACTATACCAATTAATGATATGAAATAAAAATAGTGGGATAGGGTTAGTTCACTTATGATGTTCCACCTATACGTATGGTGGGCTCGAATATCTTCAATGTGAGGTCATAAAGCATCTTATAAAAAGAATCATTTCCTGCAAAAAATGTCATGGGATCATCAATCCAAAACTTTTTATGAATAGGTAAATGCATATTACAATATAAAAAATAATAATTTTAAAGTACCTGGAAGCTTAGGACATTTTAAAGGCATCAATTCAATATTGTCAATCAACAATGATGTTTGCATAACTCTCGTGCTAGAAACATGGGTAGATCTAGGAAATGATGGTGAATTATCACCAATACATGTACTTTGATCTATATCTTGCGTAGCAGATGATGCCGATGTATCTCCTACTCCAAAAAATTAATCCACTATGAGATGCACCCAAGATTAAAGTACAAATTATCAAATCATAATTAATACAAAACCAAATATAGCAAAACAAGGATTTACCAGGCATAGACTGTGAAGGTGTTGATGTTCGCATGCCCCTTATTTTTGACATTGCACTCGACAATCTTGGATGGACATCGGTCGACCTCCTAGGAGGAGTTGCCTGCATTTGATCACCTAAACAATACATTGTTAGCAAAGACATTCTAAAATAATAAAAGTAAGAGTTAACTTAAGAAGTTTTTGAATGTTCCAAAGAAAAAATTCCTTGTAACTTGTCAAATTAAGGATGATTTTACCTGAGGCGACTGGAGCTCTACTAGTACTGGCCTCACCGCGATGTCCTTGACTAGATACTTGAGTTTGCAAAAAATCCTATAACAAGAACACATACACATTTTAGTTCACAACATAAAATAGTATAAAATATAAACTTTTATTGAACTTTTGTTATAACTAAAGATTCATTACTGCTTACTTCATAACGACGTGCTTCTGTGATCAATTTATGTTGCCTCTTCACTATTTGATCGGTTGGATTTGCTTCTCCCAAAATGCTAATAATTTCTAAATTGACTTTTTTTAGTTTTTTCTTCAACATATTTATTAAATTAGGGATTTCTAGGATATAATCATCAGAAGGGGTAGCTATTGCCTCTATTGTTGCAGGTGCTTTTCCCATATCCTTAACATCAAATTGTGACAGGAATATCAGTAAAACTATCATAACAACTCCAAAACTTTAAATAAAATAACATAATAATATAACATTTTTCAACTATCTAATTTGTACAATTTCAATAAGGTTTACAATTGCTAAAGAATGGTTGGGAGGAGCATCCTCATGGCCTCTATCATGTGGGGGATTCATATCGTCCTGTGACAAATATTAAATATAAAAAATTCAGCGAACTAAAAGTAATAGACTTAGCAAAAAAAATTTATTAATAAAATGGTATATAGTACTTACCACCCTCATGATAGTAAATTTGTTTGTATCTATGCGATTTAAATGGTAATCTATTAGCAGTTCTTCCCCTGCACTTTTTGATTTTATCACACATACAAAAACTTGATTCCTCTCATGCGCCTCAAATATGCAATTGGGTTGCTTATTAGTTGAGGAAGGTCACGTACTATTTATAAAACCCACAATATTCCCTGTTGCATTTGGTCTCCCATCAATGCACATAAAAAATCTTTTACTTTGATCATTTTCTTTCCATTGTATATAATTTGCTGATAGTGCATACCTACGTATACTTTTTTTATATTGAACAATCTGCATCCAATCATTGTAATTGTAACAAGGACCAACATTCTTCATCAATTCAACAACTTTGTTTTAACATACCTTTATCTCATCCATGGAAAATAAGCCCAAACCATGTAATGAAGATGGAGCTATGTGATATATCCTCTCATTAACACAAAAATTCATGTTAATTGGAGGTAACTCATTAGGTACCCATTCTTTCTCAAGATGCGTGTACCAAAAGGGCACCTTGATGTCGCCTTTGGTCTTATCATCATAAGAACATGACCCCCCTTTAGCAAGGAAAAATTGCATGCGTTTATTGAATTTTTTTCTAATCTTTTTGACCTCTAGTTGATCTCCTCATTTTAGCCATACTACATGTAGAACTGTCATCTACCATTGCCCCATTTCCCTCATTCGATGTAGATAGATCTGACAAGTACCTATTTGGTGGGTCTTGCAATCCATCAAATGAGATATTGTCATGTCCCCGCTTCAAATAGAATTTTGATAATAATTAAATAATATATATAGAATAATCAAGTTGTGACCCATACGTACGGTTCTTCTTTGTCTATACGTGGGAGATATAAAATGTAAGTTGAAAGTGATTATATAATTATATGTCTATACGGTTCTTCTTTGTCTATACATTATATGATTATATAATATGTCTATTTATAACATATGTACTTAGTGATAAACAAGAAGAATATAAGAAAATTATGTCTATTTATTGACTTATACCTACTGATCCATGTCACTGTGCAGGATCCTTGCCAAAGGGGTTAAATTTCCTTCATATGTTAATCATTTATCTTAAGTTAGCTAAATATTACATGATAGGTATGCTACAAATAACTTAGAAGACAACATGAACAATATGCAACATCGTAAACATGAAAAAATTTACCTTATATATGGAATGCTAGATCGTCAACAGAAGGGGTGACGATGTCTGTAGTCAATTATCTGTTTGCAAAAAGGGTGACAATCAAACAAAATATATACATGTATTAGCAGCAATTAATTGAGCATCGTAAGTAAAACATTGGTAATTATAAATCACATATGTTGTAATAACTAGAATTAAACACAATAAATATGTAATCATTAGAATTGAAATCAATAAATCAATATTAAATATATATACTAATCAATATAAATATATATAAATAATTAAATCATATACCTTGTACATTTCAATCATGTCATTGATCATCTTCTTCATCCATCTCATCATCATCATCATCATCACCACCACCACTATCATCATTTCCATCATCACCATCACCATCATCATCATCATCACCATCATCATAATCATTGTCACCATCATCATCATCATTATCACCATCATCTTCTTCATCATCTTCAATATCTTCTTCTTCCATAACATTATACTTTATCGGCCTTCCTCTTGGATCATGTCTAACAATAAATGACCAACCCTTTTTATGTGGAACCTCTAGGTAAAACACTTGCTCACATTGGCTTGGAAGAACATAGGGCTCACCTCCAACTGGTTCAAATGACCTTGTATTAATCATTGTAAATCTATTATCATGTTGAAGAACAGTTCTAGCAGGATCATTTTGATTCAGTCGTAGCCTGTACCATTTTATGATGAATAGAACTATTTTGAAAGAGTTAAAGTCGCACTCAATTATATCATCCAAGATGCCATAGTATTGATTTTGAGATTGTTGAGGATGTATGCCATTTCTAGATGATATATTAGTGACCTCAAAAACTACTGTTATCCCAGAATCACAAGTTTTCTTCGTGTCATCCAGCTTTTTTATGTGAAATTTGTGGTCATGATAGTACATAGCTTTGTGGTGCTTGACCTGTAATTTTTCAAGCATGTGAAAATTATTTGCATCATGAGTTGATATAAAACATATGAGTCATGATCATTAATAAATTTGTACGTACCTCTCTACCTCTTAAACCATCGACTAGATCAATTACCATTGGCGTAACATTGGAATCTCCATTACGATGAGCTTCTCTAACCAATGAAGCAACACCTTCCCATGTTAATGAGAAACCATTTTGTTGACATCGTTCAATCCATACTGTCATCCAATCAAGATTGTTCACAATATACAAATGTATTGCATCCCACTCTTGACCAACTATATAAAAAAAATACACCAATTATAAATAACTTATATTGAAGATTTATAAGAATTAATTAACTACAATAACATCTTATATTTACCTCTCACTTTTCTCAATCTACCTTTTCCCATCAAATACCCCCCTTCAAATTTTTTAATAGAGTTGGGATCCCAAATACGATCTACATGAATCTTTTCTACAAACTTAGGAAGATATTCACTAATGTACACCATGGTCTGGTATACCATATATCCCTCCACCATAGAACCCTTTGGATGTGCTCTATGTCGAACCAAGTCTTTCAAAAATTTCAAGTTCCTCTCAACCATCAACATTAACCTAGTTGGTATAGGTCCACACAATTCAATCTCCTCAACTTGATGTATGAGGCAGTGTTCTTGTGCATTGAAAAAATTTGAAGGTAGAGACTTTTGCATTTCACACATAAGATGAGAAATTTTTCTCTTCCAATATTTTATATCTTCTTTATTGATTTCTTTTGATGACAACCACCTCATGTATTTTCCAAGATCATATATAACTTGTTTGACATTGGTTGTCGAAGTGGTGTGGGAGAGATAGTGGTAGAACATATTGCAATATTTGTAAAATGATCTTATCAATATTTTATAAAAGAATGCAATGAAAACTACATGTAGTATACAAATATATAGTGAATAAAAAATAACATGAATTACCTTAATAAATGTATGCCAATCATGTCTTTTCATCCCTAGCCCAAATTCACTTTTCTTTGATATGAGATTCTTTATGTTCGCAACAAATCCTGTGGGAAATCATATTTTTTTATGACTTCTTTTATAACATTGCTCTACTGCTCCGACAATAACCAACTAAGGGCACTTGTATCAATATGGTCTCCATTGTTATTTGATCGAATGACATTTTTCATTGCATGGTTGGATTCTTCAATGTCACTAAAAATTTTGACAATTTTGTCTTTGTCACGGCTTCCATCTAATATTTTCCGTAATGTCTCTGTTACATTATTTCCAGTATGCATAGCATCAAACAAATGCACGATTGGGAGTTTCTCATAGTATGACAACCTACTAAATTGTGTAGGATAAATTTTTAGTCCTTTTGGAAGTTGGTCATTAATGCCTTGATGACCTTCACGAGCATCAATTACATCATTAGTAAAAAAAACACAATATCAAAATATAAATTCCAAACAAAAACCATCAGATGGAATGACATTACCTCGACAATTTATTTTATTATATTCCAACTTCCATAGGCGAGGTGTCATTCTCTGTGTCTTTGATGTAGTCTCTTCTTTTCCATTGACAAGATATTTTTTGATAATTCAGTACTTATGATTTTTGTGGAGAAAGTGTCTATGCTCATCGAACACCTGCTTTCCTAAACTTTTTGAATGACAAGATTTCATCTTTGGACCACAAACTGGACATGCAAATTTTCCCTGTCTGAAGACCTACAATATCATGTATAATTGGATTAAATATGTTAACTTTGTGTTAGCACTATAACATACCAAAAAAGAAGTGTTAAGAAGAGAACATAACACAAAAATGTGTTAGCCCAGGGGCATCATGTATTGTCCATACAGCCAGTGCATGAAATTGAAATTGTCTTTATCCTATTGGTCTAGGGATGTCATACATAGTGACCCCATTTAACACCATCAACTCATCGATAAGGGGCTCAATATATACATTGATATCTTTAACTTGGTACTTACCTAGTTGAATGAACAAAAATATTACATAATTATTATGACCATTTTGATGGATTATTTATAATAAATTAATTTAGATGACTATTAAATGAAAAAATACCTGGAACAATCAGTGCCAACATTATGTTCTCCCTCTTTATGGACATCCAAGGAGGAATGTTATTGTTGATAACAAAAATAGGCCACACCGAGTAAGTAGATCTCATCTCTTCAAATGGATTGACACCATCCGCTGCCAATGAAAGCTTGAGATTACGAGGTTCTTCTTTAAAGTGTGGCCATTTTTCCTCTATTTCCTTAAATGTCAAACCATCCACAGGCATTCACATAATGTCATCTCAACTTCTATTGCGTGCATGGTAATCCATAAATTGTGCCAAGCTATTGCACCTGAATAATCATTGCAGATGTGGAATAACGGGAATAACTCGAAGAACATTGTGAGGCACCTTTTTTGTTATTCGATCTGATCAATATCTACTAATATGACAAACAAGGCATTCTGTTGCAAATTCATGTTGTTTATGATATAGAATATGATCATTCAAACATGCATGTATTTTTTGATACTCCATTCCAATATCTTTCATAATGGAGGATAATTCTCGGTACGAGCGAGGTAGAACATTTGATGGTGGTAACAAACACTCACCTATCAACCTACAACCAAAAATATAATTTGTTAATATAAAGAATATTAATTGCTACATGATTCACCCAATGTTAATTATAAGGGAATTATGACTAAAAAAATGAAAAAAAATGACATACCTTAACATACGTGTCATTGCTACGTTGGATAAACCATTCATAACCTTCAAGTTCACCAACAACAATACAATGACAAGAAGATTTGTTTGGGAGGCTTCGTATAGGGGCTCATGTGCCTTCTCAAGTATAGGTACATCAAGGTCTGCATCAACATCAACATCTTGATCATCGTGATCTTCTTGATCATCATGATCTTCTTCCATGGGATCATTACCTTCTACTTCTATATTCACACCTCCATGTTCCATCATTTGGAAATCCACATTCTCTGGATTGTCATGGTCCATAACATGAAACCTAGGGTGGTTGAACTATATCAAAATGATGACCTTATATTAACCATGACCATGATGTCATCATCAAATCATGTCTTATGTATTTTATAATTTATTAAAATACATACCAATGGATGAAATTTGTTTCCCCCTTCAATGTGACCATGCTACCTACAATGTTCCTCAGCTATTTTGATTAGATATCTTTGAGTCTTTAAGCCCTTACAAATTTTGCAAGGACAATAACATTTTCCATCACCTTTTCTTTTAAATTTAGACCACAGTCTAACAATTATCTCCCTATTTTGTTGTGCGTTGATATCGTTAGACATGGTCTTTCTTGAATGGAATGACTCATTGGTGGAAGAAGGATGATTTGTTTGCAACCTGTAGATTCTATATCAAGTGTATTAAAATAACATTTTTCTCTAATAGTACCTGCAAGTAGAATTTTTTTCACTCTATGACTCTATTTGTGTTCATATTGATCACTCTTTTGTTGTGTCAACCAAATCTCTTTCGATAGTAAATTACAAAAAGAAAACTAGTGATGTATTTGAGGCATCCACCTATTGTATAACACAAAACTACTTCAGGACACAATCAATTTGCTTTTTAACTATGCCCCCTAGTTCAGTGCTTTTCCTATTTGAGTTCAGTAAAGAAAGGAAGTTTAATGCACCAACTATTGAAAACTATAGGCTAGTGTCTGAATACACATGCTTCCAAATCACACCACCTTAAGGATTAAACTAAAAATCAAGTACACGGTCCTAAAATAGAGAGAACAATAAGCCAAATATGATACTTTGTCATTCCTTCTTTCCATGTGAGGATGCCTGAAACACCAGAAGATTCACTTTACTTGAGCATGTTTATTTTCCCTTACAGAGCTTCCTTGGTAAGTGGACCTTTGAAATTATTAAGCACAGAAGGCCCTATTTACTGAAATGTTTTGAAAGCATTTAAAACTATATGCAATTTAAAGACAACTAATCTAATATAATTGAATGGTGAACCAAATCCCCATGATAATAAAGTTCTTATATATCATAATACTAAAATCTTCATCACACTTACTACAAGTGAATTAAACCAGGTCGTAAAATGACAGGTTATTAAAGTATATAGTGACCAGAGAACAAGGCATGTTGTAGTTGAGATCACAAAGGTGTAATGGTATCGACCCTAGAAACATCTTTAAAATCTAACATACTCAGGTTATTGCAGCTTAGAAGTGCTCTAATATCTATTCAAGGTGTATAGGATAAAATATGGATGGGGTCCTAGAGTAATGGTTTGCACATAAAAGAGACCTTGAAACTGATATTTTACACATACATTTGAATTGTAAGGGATAGAATGTAAATCTAGAAATACTTGAAATCAAATAAAATAAGATACATACCTCATGATGAAATTAATTTGGAAATACCTATTTTTTAGTGCCTGTGTATAGTTTCAGGCAATTTTGCAACCTGTTTTACACTGGAAATGCCGAGACAGAGAAAACCCAGAAAACTTTTATCTTTCTAGAAGTAGGTAGTCTTTGACCCTGATAAAAGGTCAAAGACTACTTCGAGATTTTGAAGGTCATCTTTGACTTTGTTTGTGGATCTCGAAAGTTTGGTGAAAAGGGTATCTAGATCTGCACTTTAATTCACCGTCCTGCACCTGTATCTGGAAGAAAAATGGTTTTGTTTGTTGGGGGGAGGGGTTTGCCTTAGTCAAACCCTGGTTTGGAATCAAACTTAATAATGGAATTAAAATAGAGAATGCTAGAAAGTACTAGAAGTAGATCTAACAATGAAGCTATGATATTCAATAGATATGCAATTGTATTTCAAATGCAATCAAATATATTGATATGAAAGCTTGAACATAACATTAACAAATGTAAATCAAAACCTCCATGATTGTATGCTTGGAATCCACTTTGAGGGAAGAATGAATGGATCTTGAAGATGAAAAAAGGATCTTGAAGGAAGATCACACCACCATGATGGATAGATCTAGGGTTTGAATGATGAATCTTGAATACTTGAACCAAATACTTTCAAAGGCTTGAATGCTTGAATCCTTGATCTTCAATGGAGAACTTGAATGGAGAAGATGTCTGGAATGGATGCTTTATTGATCTTTCTTGAGAGAGAACTCTTGATGAATATCTCCTTGAGAGCTCTTGATCGTGAAGTTGCTTGGTGAATGATGGATGTGAAAATGAGAGAGGAAGGCTTCCTTTTATAGTGATCTGGGGCACAATCCTCTAGAGGGGCCACCTTGGGGAATTAAATTCCATTTAGGCCTCAAACCTTTAGGAATAGACATAAATTAAATATAATTTAAGAGTTTACCATTTTGGAGACCAAAACAGCCAACCCAGAAGTGGGAAAACAATTCTTTCCGAAACCCGACATCCAAAGATCACGGGACCTTGAAACTTGAACCTGGGGTCAAAGATGAGGTCAAACTTGACCTAGGTCAAGGATGAGGTCATCCTTGACACTCAAGGTCATCCTTGACCCCTTAAGGTTGTCCTTGACCTTGAGGTCATAGATCTCAGGGTCTCAGTCCAGAATGCTAGGAAAATGCAGCCAGAAAGTGGAAAAAGGGGCAAAATTAGGGTAGAGTGCTAGGAAGAGGCACACAATCCTATGATGAACATGATAAATGATAGGAGGACCTATTTTTAAGTGCTACTTAGAAAATAGAGCCATAGAAGAGGGAAATTAAGGAGAATCCTCAGAATCCTAACCCTAATTTCATGTAGAATGAAGGAATCAAGTGCAGAAAAGAAGTGGAAAATGGGGAAAGAGCCAAATCCAAGAAAATACCAATTCAAGGCATTCAAAATGACCCCAAACGACTTACTTTGAGGGCTAAATTCTCTTAACATGGAAGTGCTTCCATTTTAAGACGATACATTAAGCCCCCACTTTAGCAAGAGTATGGACTCGATGCAAACTCTTGTTAAAGGAGAGGAAAGAGGAGATCCAAGTGGATTCACAATGAGATAAAATAACACTTAGCTAAGGAAAAAATCCCCTAGGCTAAGGATTCTAACTCAACATACATGCACGAGGGTGCGAAAAGAGAAAACCAAACGAACGGGGGTTAGAACTAAAACAAACCCAAATCAACTAGTAGAGGAAACCTTGCTAAGAAATATTTCCTATACTAATATCATATTTGGAAAGCTATCATACAAGAAAATGATTACATAAGAAAGACAAGAGAAACACTATAAATAACATAGCTTCATGATCCAGTCCCACTAGCATGAAAGTGAAAAGAGAGAAAGGAGAAAGTGATTACCTTGTCCAGTAAGATGCCCACCTTACCGTGAATCACCCTAGAGGGAGAGCCCAATAGGTTCACCCATAAACTATGCTTGCAATTGTAGTGCATCTTCTGATAGCTTCTGGAATACCCATAGATCCACCTTCTTGTATCACTATGAATATGAAATGTGTGTCTCCTCAGGATTTAGCAACTTATGTGTGTTACCTTCGGAAGATTTAGCATATTGGAAATGTGTGTCCCCTCAGGATTTAGCAACTTATGTGTGTTACCTTCAGAGGATTTAGCATATTTAAAATTGGAAATGCATGTCCCTTTAGGATTTAGCAACTTATGTTTTTTACCTTTTGAGATTTAGCATGCTGCAAAACAAAAGGTTTGAACAAAAATACATAATATAGAATGAGGGAGGCCATATATATGTCCCCCTCCTTAAGATGGAAAAAAAATACTATTTTGACATGTTAAGGAAAGAAAAGAACAAGGATAAAGCCTTCTTCAACATCAAGACAATATCCATAGACAACACCCAGTCCAAACCAAGAAGGTCAAAGCTCCTATGAGGTCATGGAAGGGATAAATGCAAAGAGATATCATGCAAGAAGTGAAAAAGTAACCCTTGTGAGGGATAGCACACTGTTTAGTTTCCAAGGTGAGAGATATATCAACCATGGAAACCCAATGTCAAACACCAAAAGAGGTTGTGATCAAGGACATAGATCCTCAATGCAAACCAAAATTTTCATGTATGATTGGATATCACATAATAGATAAATATTGCTTAACCAAGGAAAGAGGCGAATCCCAAAAAGATAGAAAAGAAGGAGATGAAATCCTTGCCCCCCAAGCATAGGAACAAAGATGGAAGGGGACCTATTATATTGCTCACAACACTATGCAAGACAATGAGCCCCCAAGAATTAGGCTAACATTGTTTACATAATGTGGAACTCCATAATAGGAACATAAATGTTATTTAGAGAAAACATGATTGAAATACAACCCATTGCCACATGATATATAAATAACCTTGCTATCAATGAGTTGCCTAATCTTATAATGTAAAGCTTGACATTCATTAGTAGAGTGATCATGAAATCTATGATATAAACAAAAAGGAAGATTCTTCAAGTGTGGACTACGTTTCTTTTTGCATTTAGGTCTAGTAATCATCTTAGCACGAAGGAGGTTATGCAAAAGAACTTCTTGGTCAAATTCCTTCATAGTTTCATCATGTTTTGAAGTGTTATTTGAGATGTTATTAACATTGATTTTTTGTTGAGGATTAAATCCCAATCCATAATAATGCTCATGCTCCCCAGTATGTAAGGGCATTTGAATTCCCTATTTATGCTTACCATATCCTTGACTATTAAATCCTTGTTTAACTAGGAAATGATAACCGGGACCATAACAAGAAGCTATATCAAAAGGAGGCAATGGAACTTCAGTAGTCACAATATCATCCTTAGTAGATTTTACAAATTCATTGAAGGTAGAAGCATTGACAAAGTTATTACTAAGGGTGTTAGAAGTAGAAGTAAAAACTCCTTGTTTAAATTCTCTTTGTTGCTTCATAAAATCAAGATCATTAACCTTATACTCTCCAATAAAGGTAGGATTAAAATCCAAGGTTCCCCAATCATCATCAAGAACAGCATTAGAGGAAGAAGGATTACTATTAGGAGTAGGAGTAGTGTGGGTTTGAATATTCAAACAAGGATTAGGCGCATCATCCACATGAACCGTATACATCTTGTTATTATGTATAAACTTGACTTTACGGTGAAGGGTGGAAGGGATGGCATGCATCTCATGTAACCAAGGTCTACCCAAAAGAAGGTTATAACTAAGAGGTCCAAGCACAACATGAATAGGTGTATTTAGGATGATCGGTCCTACTTTGATAGGTAAGTTAATGATGCCTAAAGTGTTCTTAGAAATGTTATCAAAGCCATGTATAGGAACATTTTTAGGTTGAATAGTTGAAAGATCAACGTTAATCACTTTGAGCATGTCCATGATGCAAACATTAAGCCCAGATCCATTATCAATCAAGGTTCTATGAATGATACTTTTATTGATAGAAACAACAACCATAAGAGCATCATATTGATTCTGAACTTCTTTAGAAGGCAAATCCTTTTGATTAAATACAATGTCAGGAGGACCTAGGGTAACATGCATACACTGTAAGAAGTTATTGATGTTCTCTTGATTAGGAGGTGGAGTAGGAAGAGTTTCTAGAGCTTTTGGCAAGGCTTCATAGTAGGTAGGTGAAGTTTGAAGAAGCTCCCATAAATAAATCTTGGTACGAGTATTTTGCAATTGGTTTATCAAATCATACTCCTTGCTAGGAAGACAAGGTGGAGGAGGAAGAATGGGTTGAGAAGGTGGAAAAGAAGTAGAAACCACCGGATTAGGTTGAGGGTTATTCCTTGTATGATATGTGTGAGCTATTGAATCTTGGTCATTGAAAGACTCTAAAGACTCCATAGGTTTACCTTTGATAGTAATGCGAGGAAAACCTTTGACAGTCAACAAGGGTTTCGAAAAAACCATATTAGTTGTCTCAACACTACAAATAGATTCACAAAAAGGAAGAAGAGAAGACATCCTAGGAGGAGATGAGGTAAGATCTTGAATCTCCATAAGATCATCACTAAAAGAGAGAGTATTAAGGGAATTCATATCATTAGAAGGAATCCCAAATGGAGGTAAAGCATCTATAATATCATCTTCTTTCACTAAAATGTCTACATGTGTTTTAGAAAAAAGAGTTATCATCATGTATGAATATGTCATCCATTAATAAATCACCCTCTTGTATCAAAGATTCTTCATGAAGAGGGGATAAATCAATGTATTTATCCAAGGGATCATCCAAAATGGTTTCATGAGGAAGAGAGTAATCAACATCCAAATCCAAAGGTTTATCCCAAATAGGAGGATTATCATCCCTAACAATAAAGCACATTGTAGGATCATCAAAACTCACTAAACCTTTATCCCTAAAGGAGAAAGAAGGTAAATTATATTCTAAAGTAGGCTCATAGAAAAGACATATATTAGGAGAATAATTAACATCAATCCCTAACTCATCTTTGTAAAGGTCAATTGAAGAGGTTGTGGAGGAGGGTGAAATAGGAATAGGATCAATGGAGATCTCATTTAAGTAATTTTCAACCTTACTTCCATGTACCTCATTTGTAAGAAAGACATCATCAAAGTATTCAAAACAAAAATCATACATGTTGAACACAAAGTAATACTACAAGCATGAGAAATGTAAATATTTATGTATTTTGAAAGAATTTTTTTTGCAATTTTTTTGTATTTTTGAAATATAAATGCAAGAACATAAAATCTAATGTTAAACAAAAGATCTAACACCAAAAAGAAGGAGTTTTCTATCGCGGGTTCACCAAAATGTATATAATCTATAAAGGTGAACCCACAAGATAATGCAAAGGGAGATCTAACACAATAGGGCATCTAAATCAACAAATGAAAGGGGTAAGTATGTCGGGTTCACCAAAATGTATAAGATAAAATATGGATGGGGTCCTAGAACAATGGTTTGCACATAAAAGAGACCCCGAAACCAATATTTTACACATACATTTGAATTGTAAGGGATAGAATGTAAATCTGGAAATACTTGAAATCAAATAAAATAAGATACATACCTCATGATGAAATTAATTTGGAAATACCTATTTTCTGGTGCCTGTGTACAGTTTTAGGCAATTTTGCAACCTGTTTCGGACTGGAAATGCCGAGACAGAGAAAACCCAGAAAACTTTTGTCTTTCTAGAAGTAGGTAGTCTTTGACCTCGATAAAAGGTTAAAGACTACCTCAAGATTTTGAAGGTCATCTTTGACTTTGTTCGTGGATCTCAGAAGTTTGGTGAAAAGGGTATCTAGATCTGCACTTTAATTCACTGTCCTACACCTGTATCTATAAGAAAAATGGTTTTGTTTTTTAGGGGGAGGGGTTTGCCTTAGTCAAACCCCTGTTTGGAATCAACCTTAATATGTGAATTGAAATAGAGAATGCTAGCAAGTAATAGAAGTACATCTAACAACGAAGCTATGATATTCAATAGATATGAAATTGTATTTCAAATGCAATCAAATATATTGATATGAAAGCTTGAACATAACATTAACAAATGTAAATCAAAACCTCCATGATTGTATGCTTGGAATCCACCTTGAGGGAAGAATGAATGGATCTTGAAGATGAAAAAAGGATCTTGAAGGAAGATCACACCACCATGATGGATAGATCTAGGGTTTGAATGATGAATCTTTTATACTTGAACCAAATCCCTTCAAAGGCTTGAATGCTTGAATCCTTGATCTTCAATGGAGAACTTGAATGGAGAAGAAGACTTGAATGGATGATTTCTTGAATGGATTTTTTCTTGATCTTTCTTGAGAGAGAACTTGATGGCTTGTGAATATCTCCTTGAGAGCTCTTGATCATGAAGTTTCTTGGTGAATAATGGATGTGAAAATGAGAGAGGAAGGCTTCCTTTTATAGTGATCTGGGGCACAATCCTCTATAGGGGCTACCTTGGGGAATTAAATTCCAATTAGGCCTCAACCCTTTAGGAATGGACTGAAATTAAATATAATTTAAGAGTTTACCATTTCGGAGACCAAAAAAGTCGACCCGGAAGCGAGAAAACAATTCTTTCTGAAACCCGACATTTGGAGATCACAAGACCTTGAAACTTGAACCCGGGGTCAAAGATGAGGTCAACCCTGACCTAGGTTAGGGATGAGGTCATCCTTGAACCTCAAGGTCATCCTTGACCCCTTAAGGTCATCTTTGACCTTGAGGTCACAGATCTCAGGGTCTTAGTCTAGAATGCTAGGAAAATGCAGCCAGAAAGTGGAAAAAGGGGTAGAATCAGGGTAGAGTGCCACAAAGAGGCACAAAATCCTATGATGAACATGATAAAGGCTAGTAGGACCTATTTTTAAGTCATACATAGAAAATGAGCCATAGAAGAGGGAAATTAAGGATAATCCTTAGGATCTTAACCCTAATTTCACCTAGAATGAAGGAATCAAGTGCAGAAAAGAAGTGGAAAATGGGGAAAGAGCCATATGCAAGAAAAGACCAATTCAAGGCATTTGACATGACCCCAAATCACTTACTTGGAGGGCTAAACTCTCTTAACATGGAAGTGCTTCCATTTTAAGATGATACACAAGGATAGCTGAAATCATATTGAGGACACCATCCACCTCAATGGAAGAACAATATAACAGTTGTAACAAACTGTATACATAATACATCTTAATCAGAGACCTACATACAAAAATTTACTTAAATATATTGAAATACCCTACAAATAATTTGAATGAATTCTCTTCTACCTTATTCTGATCTAATGCTATAAAAGAGCTGGTAATAAATCTAGGGCCCACGTGTTACATCCAAAGCACACCATTAATTACATAGAGCCTCTAATCACAACTGCAAAATATTAATATTACATCTTAAATGTTTTGAAATTTAGAAGGATTTTAAAGTTCACACTTCCATCTATACTGCAAATGCCACTAAAGGATTACAAAGTTAAATCATTTTAATAAATACAGAGAGATTTAAATAGACCAAAATTTTAAACAGATTTAAGATGGATGATATTTCTTCAAAAGAAATAATGGTGGAAAAAAATATAGTAACAAAATATGTACTTGGAACAAAGTGCAATAGCTAGTTTCAGTCAACCAATATGGTTATTTGAACAATGGGTTTCAACTTCTATGTAGGTGTTTTATTATAAGCTTGCACATGCCATTCTAGATTTTTTAAATTCTAGTATTTGTAGTTTCTCACTTAATATTTTATGGCTTGCTTCTTGATAGAATCTTGTTTTTGTGATGCAAAATTTTTTGGTAGGGAAATAGTGCTACATAGTCTCGACTTATAATATTCATATTTAGTCATTTCTTATTGGAATGGTATACTATATTCTTAAGTGTAGGCTAATGTTATATTTGTTGATGGTATTCTATCTACTTAGGATGAGAATTGTATTAGAGAAAATTCAAAATTATGGCAAAATTGAGAAAATTCAGCTAGCACGGAACATGCCAACTGTAAAACATATAGACTTTGGGTTTGTTATATTTTCAACTCATGATGTAGCCTTGACATGTGAATGCCTTTGCAGCCATGATAGATTTGATGGAGTTGATGAGCTCTTGAGGAAGGAAGTAGGGAAAGGGATGGATCTTGGTAGAGATATCATGTATGTTGTGCTAATTGATAGACATTGTAAGCAAGGAAATATGGAGAAAGATCACAAATTGAAATATGAAATGAGAGGAAAACGTCTTGGACCTGATTTAGTTGTTTACAAGACACTTACTGATGCACTTTGCAAGATCGAGAAGATTTTTGAAGCAGATGAACTTGTACAAGAGATGATCATACGTGGTGTTTCCCTAGATAGTTATATCTGGAAAGATTTATTTGATGGATTCTATAAGGAAGGAAATTTATGAAAAGAGGAACAAGTTTTGGATTGAATGGTAGAAGAAGGTTCCATTCCTGACCATGCTATTTATAATTCACTAATTGATGGACACTGCCAGCAAGCTAATTGTCAAAGGGAATACTAATTACAAGATAAAATGTTAAAGATTGGTATAATTCTAACCATTCTTACTCATAAGGCCCTAATTCAAGGTTTGTTAAGAAATGTGATCATGGATTCAAACTTTAAAGAGCCTAAACAAATAAGTGATCATACAAAACAAATACAAATTTTAGATTAAGTGTTACTTGGCCATTACAATTGCTAGTTCATGTTACAAAAAAACACTAAAAAGTTTTAGTGGATAGGTAATGCAAGATTGCAAGCACATAGGGAAAAACTATTGATTTGCATCCATTGTGGTAAGGTATAAGTTTGGCCTCAGTAATGATCTCTCCTACTTAAGTGCAAGACAAGAATTAATTATATTTTTTTGTAGGATTATTAACAAACAAATGATCTCTCAAGCTATGATGCAGAGTGGTAACAATTGAAGCTTGAATAAGCCCAACCCACTATCGCAACTGAATAATAATGTCAATGCAAACCATGAACAATAGTTCCAACCAACTCTGTCAACTCCTTAGTCCTAGAATTCTTCCAAGTATGGAATGCCTCTTTCAACCACTAATCTCCTTAACTGGAATGGAAAAGTCTCCAAGTATCACTTCCTCTTCCACAGGTTTCAACAGATCACAATTTGTTACAATTTCTTATTATAACTTCACTAGGTGCCAACAAGTCATTACAATCTGTTTTACACTTTTGGTTATAACTTAATTAACAAAACATTCACAGTCACTCAAACTTGAAGTATCTCGAGTTTAGCCTATTCCTGGTTTTAACGTGCAACAATATTTCTTCTTAGAATTGGTAAATAGTTTGGGTCTAGATCTTTCTTCATAAAATAGACTGTCTTCTAATTTGTCAAGCAAGACCTTCTTAGTAATTTTAACCACACTACTCTAACACCATTGACTATCAAAGAGACACTCTAATCTAATTGATCAAGTTAGATTAGGGTCAATCTAGAATGATCAATCGGTGGGCACTTACAGTGGGTTACAACACCAAGAAGTCTTCACTGTCACCAAGACCCTAGAATTCAACTGGGAAACAAATTCAAGTTCCTTTTGCTACACTATGGTAAACATGTCTTCCTTTCACTCTAGCTAAATACATAAAATATATCTAACCTAGGGCATCAATCCTGAAGCAGTGCAACTACTTCAAAAATCTAAGCATTTAAATTAAAATACACAGCCTCCCCTTGGTTCTTGGCCATCGGCATTGATTCCCAATGGAAAAAGAAATGCGGGTCAAGGTTCCAACTCCATGACAGAGCTGAATAAAAGGTTTCCCAAGTGGGTCTGTCATAGAGTTTGGGATCTCAACAAAGTTATAACAAAAAATGACTGTCCTGAACTAGTGAATTGAATTCTAATGAAATAGTGCATAAAATGAACTTACAACAATAACTAATCCATCTATCTACTTCACAACAACTAGGGAATGATAGTAAAACGTACTTAGAATGTTTGGTTTTTCTTTAATTTAATCCTGCTTCGAAGATAATCTGTTCCAATCCCATGATTGGACAAGACAATTATACTTTGACAAACATGGTATTAGAGGAGATTATAGGATTGGCTGTAGGATTATGCATGGTGTTGGGCATGGTAGTAGATGGCCATGGCACATCAAAGGATAATGGAAGGGGGGGGTTTTGTTGGATATTGTAGTTGCAAGTTCCCTGTGAGACATGTATGCAAAATGTGGAACCATGGCCAAGGCACATAAATTGTTCAAAAATATAACTCAAATAAATGTGGTTTCATTGACTGCAATGATTGGATGATATGCACAAAATGGATATGATGAAAATGCTTTAGAAGCTTTCAAACAAATGCAGTTGGTAGGTTTTAAGCCAAATGCCACAATCTTATGCATAAACTCGCAGAAGCCCTTGTTCAATACATAGAAAAGCAAAGAAGAATGCATGAATTAATAATCTTCTGCCACATACCTTATGTAAATATTGAGCTCAAGCTCCTGCTGCTACCCCATGATGCCAAGTAGATTCACGCGCGCGCTGCCCTTCTTTTTTTCGCAAATGAAATAATGAAATGAGAAATAAAATTCCCTTTTTGAAAAAGTTATGCCTGTGTTTGTCAAAATTTTGACCACCATGGAATTTGTCGCTATTTCGACAAACACGGGCATAAATTAAAAAAAAAACAAAGTTTTCCTTCTATAATCCAACCAAGCAAAACCTTCTTATTTTTTGGTCAAAAATTTTGGTAGAAAAACTAGGCCAAATGTACTAGTGACTCTACCACCTACTCAAATAATAAATAATCCCACAAAATGATAGCACATATTCATTTAATACATTGTCATAGTACACTCCATCATTTAAAAAAAATGATGCCAATATCTTTCCATATCTTTCACCACCTCACCAATCATTAATGTAAGCCAATTGTCGGCATCTCAGAATGAATGTGGCTTCAAAATTTGAAAACCCCTTTAAGTTGGGTACTCTGCAACATTTCAACAGCCTCACGTGTCTTCTTTAAGTCTACTAGTTGTATCGGGAATTAAAAGGTCGATCTTTTGGTGCAACGATGACCACTACTTGTAACAATTGGTATCAAAGCTTGGTCATAGGTTCGAATCCCCTTGGGTAGAGATGAGGTGGAGATTGTTGGCAAAATGGTTAGCGCTCCTCTTAGTATTTGCGACATGGTTTAACAGCTTCCTATATCTTCTATAAGTCTAGTGGTTGTATTGGGCATTAACAGGTTGATCTTTTGGTGCAACGACAAACACTACTTGTAACATCTTCTGTATCTTCTATAAGTCTAGTAGTTGTATTGGGCATTAACAGGTTGATCTTTTGGTGCAACGACAAACACTACTTGTAACATCTTCTAGGTCTAACAACTTTTCCAATTCCAGCCACCAAAATTGGAAAACTTTCTAGTTGCATGAGACAATTTTCTGGTGTTAGATAATTTTCTAGAAATAAAACTTCAAACTAATAGCCTATTAGCTAAATAAATCAAATATTATATTTATAAAATAAGTAGTTTTAATCTTTATTTCTATGTTTTTGACAAGTTTAATGGATAGTTTAGATCAAATCTTGTATTGTGAGTTTGATCTATGATTGGTAAATGTAATGAGGAGAGGTAGCAATCATGGATGAGTTGAATGCAGAGAACTAAATAAAAAACTTATTTGATTGTTGAGTCGATAATTAAGCTAATATTTAACTTGATTAATGATTATTAGTCAATTAAATTTATGAGTGAATAAGGAAAGGTTAAATGATTGGATGAAGATTAGATGAATAAGTGAATTAGTTGCATATAAGAGTTAATTTTTTTACATGAACGAATTGAATAATTTGTTAAATGAGGTAACTAATTTTAATTGATTAATTAATTTAAATAGAAAAATTTGAGACTCTTATTATTTAATTTTGAGTGTTGTGAGAATGTGATGTGGATTTTAACTTTTAAATAAATGAAAGAAATTAGCTCAATTCAATTAAGTAATAAGAATTATTTAATTAAATGGATAATTGATTAAGGATAGTTAAATAATTACTATTTGAAGAATGTTCATAAATGGTAAGAATATTGGTGTCTACAAAATGATTTCAAAAGATATGAGGAGATTCTCCCAAATTAGTATATATAAATTAGGTAGATTTTAATTTCAGAATATCATAAATATTGTTATGTTCTTAGATATAACAAATATAAGAAGTTGAGATATCTTTTGCTTTTGATTTTTTTATATATGTCTATCAAAACATGTTAATAGTTGATTTAATTCTATAACAAGTGCCACAGTGGCGAGTTAATTATAATTGTAGGTTTGAATTATGTGATAGGCTAAAATTATATGTATTTTAAATGATTTTAATATTAGAAAATAAGATTGTATTAGAAATAGTAAGTTATATTGTATATGTATCTAATTACATTCCACTCATAAGTGATGGAGTATTAAATTACATAATATTGCATATATGATATAGTTATTATATTATATATATTATAGAATAATTTTAATTATAAGTATAATATAATAAATATTTGAGAATATATAATAGTTATTTATTATAATATTGTTCAAAATATATTACAACAATAATATATATAATAAATTTACATTGATTTAAATATTATAAAATAATTTACACTTACCCATAGATCTATATAACATTTCATCTCAAAATTTTAAAAATTAGAACTTCCAAATATTTACATCCTTTAAAATTTTTCCTACCACTAAAATATGACAAAATAATATAATTAGAAATAGATTATTTTAATATAGCTAAAAAAGTGTCATTGATAATAAAAACTGTCCTAAAAAGGGGTCCTATAACACCAAACCAATTCAACCAATCATATTTGAAATAAGTAATTTGTATAATATATGAAATTAATAAATAAATATCTTTAACTTAAGAAATATTCTAATTACCAAAAACTAGTTACTTATCATTGGTCCAAAATAATTCATTAATTGTGCATAGGTGAGTACAATATCATATTGCCTATGAAAGTACACTAAGTATTTATATAAATCAACATTGAGATTTGTACTCAAAGCCTATGTGTGTATATGTGTAGTTGTACTCTAAGAGTAAATAATAGATTTAAATATTAAATAATTTTTTTCTTAGTATCAAATTGTATTCTACAATGACAAGAAAAAGTGAGGTACACTAATGCAAGTGTATTAACAAAAATTCTTATCATTATCTTAAATTCTTCAACAATAAATAAAATAATATTTAAAAATAAACATTATAGATTCAAAATAAGCAACACATATAATTGTCTTTAGATATTTAATAACTAGCAAATGTAACCTTAGTGCGCAATAGATACACGGAAGAGGTTTGCAACATCAACTAAATATTTTATATCTAAATCTTCATAAAACTTTCCATTATATTAATACATTTTACTAATAAATTTAAACTTAAAAAACAACACATTTATTAATAAATAAATATTATAAATAAAACAATCTAAACAGATGTCTCACACCTTTTTAAATAAATATATTTAAAATATCTATTCTGATAGTCAAATCCTCTTTTCCAAATAAATCCAAACATTTTCCTTAAATGTATTTCAAAAATAGTAAATCCTCTTTCCTAAATAAGTCCAAACATGTTCCTTAAAAGTATTGCAAAAATAAATGTTCAGGAATGTCAAATCAATTACAACTATTACAACTTAATTGGCTGATTATAAATATCCCCAACTTGTCAAATACAAATGAAAGACATTGTCGACTAAATAGTGTTATCATGGCTTGCCATCTTCCTTAGGAATGATCTGAAAACGCACTTTCCTGAGTTAGAATTTTTATGAATATTTTAAATGCCGAATAAATTCAATATGATTTTGATCTATATCATGCCTGATCCTCCGCTTTGTTTCTCAAGCTTTCTGAAACAGTTTTTTTTGTTTTGAACGTTCATCATTATGCCTAGACTGTACTTCTTCAAATGGATCTTCTAATTTCTTGTTTCTTCTTCCTGTCAGGCATTCATGTCAGCATGATACGCAATGATCAACAACAACATATAAATAATACCAAAGATCTACTGGGCAAAGTGACAGATAAAATGAAAAAAATGGTAATAACCATGAAAAAACTTAGCTGAGATCCACCAATATCTCAACAAAATCATCATCTGTTCAAGGGGAAAGAATACAACCATTTCTATCTTGTTCCTGAAATGGATCATTACTGCTGCATTTTTCCTCCAAAAGACAATTTTTTGATCTGTTTTGAACACCATGATAGATGATAGGCTTTTGTACTGATTCACTTTCACTTTGGCTGTCCTCAGGAAATCCAAACACTACTTCATCATTTGAAAACCCAGATTCAACTTCCTATGCACCCACCGCCATTAATGTCTTATGTTCAGATACAGAATCATTTAAATTTAATCAAAGAAGAAATCAAAACAGTGGGATATCATGTATGGTACTTAATGATGCTCAAAATGCAAACCTCCTTTAAATCCACACCAAATACAGGGACTTGAGACAAAGGCTTCCTCCATCGACTTAATATACAAGCTGTGTTTTTCATTGGTCCATGATGATTCTGATAATTTGGGATCCTCCAACTGTAATAACATATCAATTGTTAATATAAATTAACTGAACTCTAATCTATGAGACCAAGCAAAACAATTACAACCATATAAAACTCATAGCCAAACTTAGTGTTGTAGAGGAATCGCGCTGGTTACCCTCTATACAAAATATATTAAACAAAAAAAAAATGTTCAGATTGACGAAAATATACTGTTTTTTTTCCAAATTTTTTGTGGATTTACAGCACAGGGGATATATCATGAAGAAAAAATGCTAAAAATTTCACCAAAATTCAGTATGTTTTCCATTTTTTCAAATTTGATAAAAATATATTTTGTATGAAAGTTAACCGTTGATACTTGAACTCTTAAAAAGTTAGACAAGATTTAAAAAAAAAAACAATAAAAATAATAGTCTTCCATTTTACCAGGTTGGTATCTTGCGAATGAATCCCTGGTTGCTCATTATTCTTTTTCATGGTTTGGTTTGGGCATTCTCACTATCAATCCAATCATTTATAACACCCAAAACTTGTCAAGTCTTGTAAACAGTACAGCATGGAATTCTTGCTTTATCTTTATTTTGGCCTCTTTTCAGAAGAGTCTTAGATATTTGATGTACAAAAGCTGAATAATATCTGATTAGCTCAAGTCGAAACAGGATACTATTTTAGCCAATGAAAACGCAAAAGTAACGGAAGTCTCATAAAAACTGCTCAAGTGGAGTAATTATACAGTGTACATGTGCAAGTGGAGTAATATAAACTTCTAAGATTTTACCTTAAAAATCCCTGACAGTCTTAAATATCTTCACGTAAACATCAGGGTTAGACCAAGATTAAAATGGGTTAAAATATCTTACAGAAATATCTTTCCCTCGTCTATCCAGTGGCCTTGTGTATATCTCAACTCATGTTTTTTCGGTCTAATATTACTTCTAGATTCTTCAATAAAATTCTTTTTAACTTAAAAATCTTATTTTAAAGTGTTGTAGTGTATTGGTTGAGTATAATTGAAATGATGATTGAATAGAATCAATCGGATTAATGGCTTGCAAGTCAAGAAATCAATAGGAACGGGTTGTAAGTAAAGAATGATAAATTTGATTTGTGTATCATTGTGGGTGCTCACTAGTTACATGTGAGTAGTCAAGTGATTGAAGAATGAACAGTTGCTAATATAAACTTATTTATTATGAAGTGGGTAGTACGCCATTCTTGGTGATTAATAAATAATTTATATAAATAATTTATTAAGTATGATATAATATCAATTAATACAGTATAATAATAAGTATTAAATGAAAGATAATAACATATAGTTATCAAAGTGTTTGTAGAGGGTTGCACTGGACTGGGGCTGCAGTTTAGATGGGTGGGGATGATAGTGGAACTAGGGTTTTGTGTGACATTGTGTTTTCTCGTCTTTGTTCATGCTTGCTGATGAAGTTGTTTCTAGATGGCCAAAGGTTTGGGGCACCCAGTTCTTGTGGAGTGGGTCTCTTGGCTATGTTCATGCCCTTTTAGCGAAGATTGTTGAGGGGTCAGATGCCTCCCAATTGATGTTTCTCTCTGAGGATACCATTGTGGGTGTACTCTTAGGTTGCCAGTGTTTTCTTCACTTCTTTTATGGAAGCATTTATGAAGGGTGGTTCAAAGCCCCTATTTTGTGTTTGTGTGTCGGGGAGCCACATGTTAAGCTTTGGTTGCAAACCTCTGATGTGTCTTTATGCCTTAATTTTCTTAATCAAGTTTGTGTAAAGGGTGATGGAAAGGTTTGTTGTTCAGGTCTGTTCTTCTCTTTGTGCCCTTATGGTTTTAGGAAGAACTTGGTCCAACTATCTGGTATTGTTGTTTGTGATGGTGATAGTCAATTTGTGTGTTAGGTCTCTTCCTCTATGTTTGAGGCTTGGGCTCCTAAAGTGTTGTGTGGCTTCTTGAGGAATTTTGTTGATGGTGGCTCTACTATGTCTATCGTAGTTATAGCTCCCTCATGGATTTTTTCTATGATTTGTTGTGGGGATTTTTTTTAGAAGATTGTTGGGGGAGTTTCTGATTTTTTCATAAATTCCTATTGTCTTTGGCCTTTGTGCCTCAAGCTCGAATGGTGGAAGGATGAGCTCCTTGTTCATGCTTTGGCTTTGGTGTGCAGATAGTTTAGAGGGGATGGTAGAGAAGATGTTTTGGGTGCTTTGTCTGTTTCAACTGATGGAGCTCCTTTAATGGACCTCTATTGGAGACATTTTGGCTCTCTTTTTTTGAGACATAGGCTTTTGATGGAGGTTTTAAAGTATGCTATTGGTTACTCTTGAAGGAGGAAAGAATTCCTACCCTGCTCCCCCTTGAATGACACCCATTCTTGGTGGGGTTAATCAGTTTATCTTTGGTCGTGTTATGATATTTTAGCTAGGAATATGGAGGTTGCGGTGAATCTGATTTTTTTGGAAGTTCTTCTAGCTATTTCTAAAATACCTTTCCACGAGAAGCTCTACCTAAATATCCTCTGTGAGCTTCTTATCTTATTAGTTGCCTTTTTGTTTTTCTCATGTGTTATGGAAGTTGTGGCGAGTTCTATTGTTCTTGATGTTCATGCTGGTGCTAGTAGTTTTCAAGAGCCCAACATTATCTTGCTTTATTTTTTGTTAGATCTAGGCTTTGATTGGGTTTCTATTGGATCCTTCCTTTCCTGGACTTCTATAGCTCTTGGTTGGGATCCCCCTAGTCTAGCTTCTATGGAGGTGAAGCCAACCCCTATTGAGGTGGCACTTTTGATGGTAGCTATGTTGCAAGAATGGTGTATTTAGCCTCTGTTATTCTTTTTCCTACTCCTTATTGAGGTGGAGGCATCCCATATTGAGGTAGTGGTCTATTGGTGGGAGGAGGATGGTAGTTTCTTGATATGGTATTCTCTTGGCACTAGTTACCTTGAGATTGGATGGATGTCTACTCAGGTTGCCTCAGTTGCTTCTTTCCTCCCTATCGCTCCTATTGAGATGGGATCCCTTTCCACAAAGGTGAAGGGGAGTTTAGCTGGTGAGGAGGTGGTTTTCTATGGGGAGTCTAGTGCTATATGTAGTTGGGAAGTTTCAAGTGCTATTTAAAATCTCAATCAAAAGGTTTTAGGATCCCTGGAAAAATCTCTTCACTTGTTGTGCTTGGCTATTTGATAGGTGCTACTTGTGGATGTCTTGTGGGAACTTATGTTGTTCCCTAAAGGTTTAGGGTCCTTTTGAGAACCCTTCAATGTTTTGGGTCTTTTAGAAACCCCTTGAAGGTTTTGGGTCCTTTAGAAAACCCTTGAAGGTTTTGGGTTCCTTACAAAAACCCTTCTTGTGCTTTGCTTGAGAAACTTTGTATGTTCAGGCTTTGTTTGTTTTTCTTTTGTGTTGAATGCTTATCTCTCGATGTATTTGGGATCAAGGCCTTTTCAATCCCTAACAATCTAATCAAAACTTAATTATCAAAGTATTATATATGTAATGATTTTATTGCATGTTAATCAAATGTTTTAAAGTAATTATATAAATGTAACCATTGAAGTAATAATTAGCTTAGATAATAAAGTTAAGCTCAATTATTACCACAAAGTGTAAGTAAGTACAAAAAATAGGAAAATAAAATAAAATAAATGTATGTGTACTAAGCTTTGATTTTGTTGTAGAAATATTTCTCCAAACATAAAGAATCTATTTTTCAATACTTTATATTTTTCTTCTATTTGTGTAATGAAGTAACAACTTGCACAAGAAAAATATATAAAATGAAATATATTGAAAATGTTTGATAATAATAATCCACTTGGTTCCCTGCTATCCCTGCTGAGTTCTAAGGATAATGAGTAGCTTAAATCAATCCCTAAGGATGATGAAATTAAAAGGGCTATTGTTTCTTTTGAAGGAGAAAAATCGCCTAGTCCGGATGGATTCCAAATGTTCTTCTTCCAAATCTTTTGGAATATCATAGGGGAATATGTGTGTGGAGTAGTGAAATAATTTTATGGAGCTAAATCTATTCTCAAAGAACTCAATTCTACATTTATAGCCCTTATTCTGAAAAGACAGGGAGCTAATGCAGCGGACTGCTTTAGACCTATCAGCCTCTGTAATTCTCTGTATAAGATTATGTCAAAGATGCTTACTTCTAGAATATTACAGATTCCCCCTCGCCTCATCTCGCATCAACAGAATGGCTTCATCCCAGGGAGACAAATCCTGGATTCTATCATGGTGGTTCATGAGAATATTCACTCTCTAGAGAAATCTGGGAAACATGGCTTCTTGATGAAGCTTGATTTATCCAAAGCCTATGATAGAGTGGATTGGGATCTGCTCTCCAAAATTCTTCAGGCTTTTGGTTTTGATGGAGGAGTAATTAAACTTATCATGCAACTAGTAACTACAGTGTCTTCTTCTATTATTGTGAATGGTGGCTCTTCTCCCTTCTTTAGACCTTCTAGGGGGTTGAGACAAGGAGACCCTATTTCCCCAATCCTCTTTGCTATTATGGCTAAAGGTCTTGGGAGATACATTAAAAACCAAGTTAATCAAGGGTTGATCTCTAGTCTGCAACCTTCTTCAGTAGAGACAAAATGTTCTCATGAACAATTTGTTGATGACACGATTCTCATGGGGGAATCTACAGTTAAAGAGGTGAGGAACATCAAAAAATCTCTAAATGTTTATTCAAATGCAACTGGTCAACTCATAAATTGGGATAAAAGCTTTCTATATTTCTTTAACACTCCCGAAGCTAGAATGAACAAAATTTCTTCCATTCTTGGTTGTAAGATAGGAAGGCTTCCTGCTCCCTATTTAGGTTTGTCGTTGTGTTCAAAACTGGAGGCTAACTTCTGGAACAAAATTCTTGATAGATTCCACAATAAACTGGCAGGTTGGAAAGGGGTGATTCCTAGCCAAGCTGGAAAAGTTCAATTGTTAAAGGCTACTCTTCAAAATCTCCCGGTTTATGCTCTTAGTCTTTTCAAAATTCCTCTGAAGTATAAGGACCTTATTGAAAAAATTCAATTTTTTTTTCTTTGGACTGGTGTGGAAGAGAAGAAGAGACTTAGCTTGGTAGTCTGGGAGAAGGTTTGTAAGCCAAAGAAGCTGGGGGGTCTGGGCATTAGAAATATCTCTATTACCAATAAGGCTCTTTTAGCTAAACAATGCTGGAGGATCTTTGAAGAAGAGAAAGAATGGAACACAATAATCAAAAGTAAATACCATCTCACTTCTTTAGAAGGCACCCTCCACTCCTTTAATGACATCCAGGGATTGTTTATCTAGAATAGTATAAGTAAGGGTAGGAAACTCATCAGTAAAGGGGCTAGATGGAAGATGGGAAATGGCAGGAAAATTCTCTTCTAAGATGACAAATGGATCCTAGACAAACCCCTCATAGAGATTGAGGATTGGAGCTCTGTGACTCAGGAATGAAAAGATTCTATTGGGGTCCTTTTGAGTGACTACTGGATAAATGAAGAATGGATTGACTTGGGGTTGAGGGACATCAGACTTATAGAGGTTAATAAACAACTGAATAATTGTTTTATTAGAGATAATGAGTGTGATGAACTGATATGGGGGCCTACTATCTCAAGAAAATTATCGGTTGCTTCTACTTCAGCTCTTCTCATTCCTTCTAGAGATCCACCTTTCTGTGCTCAGGTATGGAATAAAGATCTTACCCTGAAAATTAACATGTTTTTTTGGCTACTTGTACAAAATAAAATCCTCACAATGGATAACCTTATGAAAAGAGGCTTCCAAATGCCTAATATATGTATCATGTGTTGTGAGGAAGCTGAGTCGTGCAACCACTTGATGATACACTACCCCTTTTCTAGAGAAGTTTGGGACACCATTATTCTGTCTCTGAATCTGAAGTGGGTCAAACCTTAAAATATCCAGGACTTTTTCCAACAATGGCAGAGCCCTTTTTATGATAAAAATGCTAAGTACCTCTGGAAACTTGTCTTTCCTCATTTTACATGGCAGATATGGAAGGAGAGGAACAATAGAATTTTTAGAGATAAAAAAGCTACTCCCCTCTTGATAGCTAACTCTTTTACTAGAAGTTTAATCGAGAACTATAGTAGTGGTAGAAAGGATTGCAACTCTTGGAATCTAAGCCTTAAGAAGGATATATCCATTTCTTGGGAGAATTTGAAGAGCATAAATGACTCAAATCCTAGAGACAATGTTATGTGGTCCGCTCCTCCCTGGGGTTGGTCAAAAGGGAATTTTGATGGTTCTGCTAGAGGAAACCCTGAAAGAGATGGAGGGGGAGGCCTCATAAGAGACTGGGCTAGAAATTGCCTTGGGGCTATAGCAGTTCCACTGGGGACTCAAACTAACCATGTGGCGGAGGCTGAGGTGGCACTTTATGTGGTTAGTCTAGCCAAAGATATGGGTTGCTCAAAACTTTGGCTTGAGGGTGACTCCCTCAATATTGTCAATTGTATTAAAGGGAAGGCAGAGTGTTCTTGGACTATAGCCCATATAATAAATAAAATCAAAATGTTGCTCATCACCTTTGAAGAGTGCCACATCACCCATATTTATCATGAAGGTAATAAGCTGATGGACAGGATGGCTAACGAAGGTACCCAAAGTGACATCATCAAATCTTGGAGAGGGGAAGGAAATCTAAATTCTGAGATCATAAGTCTAATCACATTTGATAAAATTAATCACAATGAAGGGCATGTTACTTAATGTTATGATGACAAGGATGAAACAATTCTCAAGGAAGGCTGTATGTAATGTGAAGTGTGGGATAATTATTCCGGTTTTAATGATCTACGGAGCCTGGGTTAATTCAAATAATCACAGAAAAATAAGAAAACATTATAGTAAGATGAAGATTAGTTGCAAGGAGCCGAGCTAGGATAGTAGCAGAAAACACAAAATCGGAGGCGGTCTGAGAAGAGAGGAGCTAGCTGACTGTGACAAATTGAGGCAAGATAGAAAAATCTAGAAGAAGCTAAAAAAGGGAGGGGTCTCTCAGTATATTGAGAAGCTCCATGACTATGACAAACAGGTGAATTCCTTGTTCGCTGATGGCTGGGTTAGAGGTAAAGTAAATTTATGGGGTAAATCTTTCCCCCTTACTCTTACTCTTATAACTGAGATAATGGGCTTACCCCTGGAGGGAACCCATTTCCATAGAGGTAACCATAGGCTTGGTATTGAAGCTTTTAACCTGTTTCCTAAAACTACTAATGAAAACGCCCTCATGACTAAAGGGAAGGGGGATTATGTAGATATCACCAAAATTAAGGATTTTTAGGCTAAAATGTTGAAGGTAATGATCAAGTATTTCATGCTTGATGGGTGTTATTCCAAAATCTACAACCTGCATTTCATCCTGGTTAACCACTTCGGGCATAATAAGAGGATTTACTTTCCATATTTTCTTTTGAGCTCCCTAAGTAGTAGCATCACTAAGCATAGGAAGAAGCAGAATAACCCTGTGTTAGATGAGGGGTTGATCCTCCTTATTTCTGACTATGCCAGAGATATTATCCTGGACCCTATTCCTAAAAGGGTCAAAGGTAAAACTTTAGAGACTATTGAGGGGGATAGAAAGGTCGAATCTAGCAAAAAGAGAAAGAAAAACAAGGAAAAAGTTTTTGATTGTAGTGAAGAAGATGGTAAAAAGAGGAAGAAAAAGAAAGTTAAAAGTTTTGACAATAGCGAAGATGAAACTAAGGAAAAAAACCCTATTTCTCTGCAAATAGGAAATGCTGAGGAAGAAAATGTGGAGATGGATCCTGGAAGCACCGAGCAGGAAGAGGACAAGATTGTCATAATTGAGGATGAGAAGGAGGAAGAGGAAGAAGGGAAAGATGGGGACTACCATGATGATGAAAAAGATGAGGAAGGGGCTGAAGAGGAGAAAGAGGAAGAGGTGGATGAAAAAGATGAGGAAGGGGCTAAGGAGGAGGAAGAAGAGGCCTAGGTCTCCCTGACTAAGGATGATAAGAATGAAGCCGCAGACCGCCCTGTTGAAGAAGAAAAAACTGACGCCCACTTGGATAATGAGGAAGGTTTGGACCTGGCTAGTAAAGATGATGGGGAACCCCATAAGGAGGACTCTCTGGGCCTTTTGGAGGGGCAGGATGAAGAGGAAATTGAAACTGGTCAGAACTCCCCTGTCATTGATGAAAAAGAGGAGGAACAAAAAGAAATGGGTGCTAGTACTGATCATAATGCCACTGAGGAGGAAAAAAGTCAAAAAGATGATAACATCGCTCCCCTGGAGGTTTCTATGAATCTGGACAAGGTTAACAATGATGAAGGTCAGTGTATTCCTCAGGACTGGATCAATCAAGAGATATAGGAGATTAAGCTCCACCTTCATTCTCTGGAGAAAACTATGAAAACCCTAAATACGAAGCTGGAGAACAAGATTCTGGATAAGCTAAACAATAAAAGTTGGAAGAAGGAGATAACTGCCAAAATCAATAAAATCATTGACAACAAGGTGAAGGAAATTAAGGTCAAAGTTAGCAACAATGGGAAAATGATTAACGAAGTCCTAAGCCACAACAATGAAGGACTCAATGCGGTTGTCATCAACCTAAATATGCTTCACAACTACTTGGAGAAAAACCAGCTGGAAAACATGACCATAACTATTGAAGACAATGCTAGGAGTGCAGGTCCAGGTACTAGAACTAGAGGGCGTACTTAGAGGAAGATCCCTGGGAAACCGAAGGAGCTAAAGGACCTGAAAAAAGAAATCTAGAAGATGGAGGAGCTGAAGATGAAGGCGGACAAAATGATAAGCAATTAGTTTTGTCTTGTTCATTGCTGGGTGCTACTGGTAGTGTTGCTAGATCTATTTTCTTTGCTTTTGTTGTCATTTCTAGTGTTTTTTTGTAGGTGTATCATTTTGGAAAACTTTAATGCTTTATCTTTTTTCTATGATGTAAATGGTTTCGGGTTCCATTCAAAACCTATTTTTACCTTATTCAAAAAATAATCCACTTGGAGGGGGAAACCTTCGAAAGTAGGTCACTTTAAAGGGCTACCTTTAATAATTTTTAATAAGAACACAATACACTTAGTTAACCTTTGCCTCTCATATATATACCATGTTTATATCATTGATGCCACCTAGACTAACCTAACTACTTATATAATCATACAACTTAATTAAGGGTTATACTGGTACCCATAATTCAATAGTAAGTATACATATTCACACATTAGATAAGGGTGTAGTATGTCCCTCCCCTTAAAATCAACATTATTCAGATTATAGATACAATTGAATGACAACTTCATCTTCCCATGTCATATGATGCAAGGGCATCCAAGGTTGATGTAGGGGAAATCCTTGTCCTCGATGAAACTGCATAAGTGTTTATATTTTGGCCGATGTTACTCAGTTGCAGCCTTGACTAATGGTCTCGGTCATTGAAGGAAGCTCGGTCACTGAAGGAATTCAGTAGTCTCTGGCACTTGGTGAAAGTGTTACTCGGTCATGTCTGCGGTGCTCGGTTGACACTGGTGCTCGGTGATGCCTGGTGTGCTCGGTAGTTCTGGCTCACCGACTGGAGTTCTATGTGATTTATTGGACCGACTTGGTGCATTTATTGTTTGTATCTTTTGTTGGATTCTCCTAAGTGGATCTAGAGGCTGACATGCTGAATTAAATGTTTGTATACAATTTGTAAGCTGACTTGTATGGCATTTAATATTTGTTAGGAAGAGTTAAGGGGTTTCATCCTGCTGACCTGTGGTTGATGATTAGTATTTAAGGGGTGCTTAGGTAGATGTTTAAAAAAAGGAGAAAGAGGGAGAGACATGACTTGGATGACTAAGAAGCTTGAGAGATGGAGTTGGTGAAGTTGTGGAAAATTTTTTGCATGATCTTGTAGATTAGATTGTTATCTGATAGTTTGTAAAAGTAGAGCTAGTGGTTTGCACACTTAGGAACAAGGAGATTGCTTGAAGGCTTGCAAGCTCAAGTTTAGATCTTCCTTAGGGTTTCCATCAACTTCTAATTGTCTTTAGAGTTGAACTAGCTGAGATTGTAGTAGATCTATGTGTGGATCTTACATAATTGTTTCTAATTGCAATTGGCCCTAACTCGGAAGGCCTTACAGCCAGGCATGTTAATACAAACTAATTGAAACAATTATTGTGTTATCTATTGTGTGGTGTTTTTCGCTATGTAATTATGAAGCTACAAGGTTTGAACTGTCCTTAATTGGATCATTTTCTCCTTGGTCTGTGTCATGTGGTATCATAGCAGAGTTGATCTTGTGGAGTGAAGGTTGACCTAGCAAGGCTGATCTTGCGAAGTTGATCTTGTTGGCGAAGAGATTGTATTGCAGATCCGTGGCACTGAACTTGTGAAAATGTGACCTAGTTGTTTACAAGGTTGCAGGTTGCAATCTGACTTGTGTACAACTTGGAGATTGTCACAAGGTGGTTGGTGAGCATTTGTTGCAGAGGGTTATTTTGCATATCTTTAAGGATGCCTCTGAGAAGATTGGACCCTAGAGTTATTTATGATCTTTGTGATACTATGGAATCTCAGATCATAGAGAAGGTGAAATCAGATTTCAAATCTAAGATGGAATTGATGAAGAATGACATGGTCACCAAGATCATGAGAGTTGTTATTGGTATACCTTAGAATGTTGGTACTGAGGATGGCTATGAAGAAGCTACTAAACAATTTGAACCTGCTGGATCTAGTGGTGATGATTGGAGGGACAGATATGGTGAAGACATAACTGCTCAGTTGCCTAGATCTGGAGCTCGGTTTAATAGTTACCAAATGGAATTTTCTACTTTCTCTGGTGCCTTGAAACCTGACAATCTAATTGATTGGATTGGTGAACTTGAAGATTTCTTTGAAATGGAATAAATTGAAGATCCTCTTTGGGTGAGATTGGCATAGACTAAGCTGAAAGGACATGCTGCTCTTTGGTGGAAAGAACTACAAAGAGAAAGATAAGATGAAGGTGAAATGAAGATCAATCGGTGGAGGTTGATGGTGACAAAATTGAAATCTAAGTTCATATCAGTTGACTATGAGCTTGACTTGTTTAAGAAGTTGCAAAATCTGAAGTAGAAGGATTTGTCTATTGAAGATTATACCGAGGAATTCTACAAACTTACTATTCGGTCTGGACACAGAGAACTTGGTAAGGAAAAGGTAGCTCGGTATGTGAATGGTCTGAGATTCAATGTTCAGGATGAACTTGGAATGCTGAAGATTGATTCTGTGGAAGATGCTTATTAGTATGCTTTGAAGGCAGAAGATAAGTTGAAGAGGAAACAACCTAGTAATTCTCGAGGGAAGGAGAAAATTGATCACTCGGTGAAGGATAAACCGAATGATGCTGAAGATGAATAGAAACCTATGGAACCAAAGAAGAAGAAAGGTAGAGTTATCTTTAAGGGTACTTGCTATAACTATGGAGAGGAAGGACACAATTCTTTTGAGTGTACACAGAAGAAAGTTGACCGACAAACTGCTATGGTGAATGAGAACATTCATAATGAACTTGAATCAGAGAACTTGCTGCTTCGGCAAACATTGATCGGTACAAAGGATGAACCTTGTCAGAGGAGTAATTTTTTAAGGACCTGATGCAAGTCTGAAGGTAAACTCTGTGATGTTATTGTTGATAGTGGTAGCACTGATAACCTTGTTGCTGAGGACCTAGTTCAGAAACTTGGTTTGAATAGAATGAAACATCCATGTCCTTATAGGATTGGTTGGTTACAAGATGATCATGCTCTAGAAGTTAGAGAACAATGCTTCATTGATGTTCAGATTGGCCAGTATAAAGATCTTGTGTTATGTGACATTGTGAAGATGAATAGTTGCGATATATTGCTCGGTAGACCTTGGCAATATGATTGCAGATCTATTTATGACTGTGTGAAGAATGTGTTTATTGTTGAGAAGGATGAAAAATTTATTTCCCTGATGCCTTTGATGGATACAACGCTCGGTAGGAGAAGCCTAAGTATTGGTTCCCGAGTTGAGTTGGTGGATCCAGAGAAAAAGAATGATCAGTTTGGAGAACATACCTATATGTTGTCAAGAAAAGACTTGAAGAGACAGAGGAAGTTGAAGTGGAAGAATATGCAAGCTGAGAAGATGGAGGACTTGTATGTGAAGAACCAATTTGGGGTTTATGTGCTGAACCCTGGAAGATGTTCTTCTCACATATGAACATCTTTTGGAACCTAGGGTATTTGATGTAGGGGCATCCAAGGTTGATGTAGGGGAAATCCTTGTCCTCGGTGAAGCTGCATAGGTGTTTGTATTTTGGCCGGTGTTACTCGGTTGCAGCCTTGACCGATGGTCTTGGTCATTAAAGGAATCTTAGTCACTGAAGGAATTCGGTAGTCTTTGGCACTCGATGAAAGTGTTACTCAGTCATGCATGTGGTGCTTGGTGACACTGGTACTTGGCGATGCCTAGTGTGCTCAGTTATTTCACTGATGCTCGGTAGTTCTGACTCAGTGACTGGAGTTCTGTGTGATTTTTTGGGCCAACTTGGTGCATTTATTATTTGTATCTTTTGTTGGATTCTCCCAAGTGGACTTGGAGGCCGACATGCTGAATTAAATGTTTGTATACAATTTGTAAGCCGACTTGTATGGGATTTAATATTTGTTAGGAAGAGTTAATGGTTTCATCTTGCCGACTTGTGGCTGATGATTAGCATTTAGGGGTGCTTGGGTAGATGTTAAAAAAAGGAGAAAGAGGGAGAGACATGACTTGGATGATTGAGAAGCTTGAGAGCTAAAGTTGGTGAAGTTGTGGAAAAGATCTTGCATGATCTTGTAGATCAGATTGTTATCTGATAGTTTGTAAAAGAAGAGCTAGTGGTTTGCACACTTAGGAATAAGGAGATTGCTTGGAGGCTTGTGAGCTCGAGTTTAGATCTGCCTTAGGGTTTCTATTATCTTCTAATTGTCTTTAGAGCTAAACTAATTGGGATTGTAGTAGATCTGTGTGTGGATCTTGTAGAATTGTTTCTGATCGTAATTGGCCCTAACTCGGAAGGCCTTACAGTCGGGCATGTTAATGCAAATTACTTGAAATAATTGTTGTGTTATCTATTGTGTGGTGTTTTATGTTGTGTAATTATGAAGCTGCAAGGTTTGAACTATCCTTAATTGGATCCTTTTTGCCTTGGTCTGTGTCATCATATAAGACTTAATGGCCAAATTTTTCCACTTGATTAAAAAAATCTACAAGTTTTATCAATTATAACCTCCTTGTGTGTGTTAAAAGAATTTCCCTAGGCTATAAACCTATGTATTGAAAATATTTGTTAATCAACATGCTACTTTATCCTAATACACATGTCTTCTTCTTATACTCCTTCAGACTAGAGAGTGTCTGTTGTTGGCACTACATGTGTTCTTCTATCAAGATCTAAGATTTGGATGTACCCAAGAAAATAAAAGGTGATGGGTGGTGCATGACAGGTCTTAGTAATAGTTGAGTCCATGATCATGATCAATCTTTTTAATGTAATTATTGAGTGCACATCAATAAGGGCTTGTATATCTATTTTTGTAGAGAGATTTGAATTTTTTTCTTGTCCTTCTCCTCCTCCTTACACATCCACATCCATAATAAGTTCTATAATCCAAAATGAGTGTTATGGATCATGAACCACTTGTGTGAATGATCCACTTGATTGGATTATTGGGTTGTCCCTTTGGTTGTGATAATTTTATTATATGAATTGATTCTTGGAGATATCTCATTGTCCTTTCATTTTACATACTCTAGATATTTTGAATGGATGCTTCCAATTGGCTCACATTTTCATCTACAAAACAACACATTAAATCTAAAGGCCTATAACTATAAAAATAACATTATTATAAAAATATATGTGATATAGGTACAACTAAAATATAACTTCATCTTCCCATGTCACATCGACTTCAATGGCCAAATTCTTCTACTCAATCAAATATTCTATGAGTTTTTCCATTTACAATCTTCTAATGTGTCTAAAGAATTCCTCTAGGTTGTAACTGTATTAATTGAAATTATGTGTTAATTAGTATACTATTTTATCCTAATACATGTATACGGCTTCTTCTTGTACTCATTAAGACTAGAGAGTGTCTCTTGTTGGCATTACATGTGTTCTTCTATTTCTCAAACATTTGGATGTGCCCTTAAAGGAAGGTGATGAGTAGTAAATGGTAGGCCCTAATAATATTTGAATTAATGATCATAATCTATTTTTTGGAGGTAATTATTTTCTCACATGTCCTAATAAATTAATGAATGTACATCTCTAAGTTCTTGTATGTCTAGTGGTGTAGAAAACTTTGACTTCTTTTATTCTCCTCATCTTCCTCCTTGCATGTTCACATTCATAATAAGATCCAAATGATCTTCTTGAGTGGGTTATGGGGTTGTCCCTTCTATTGTGAGAATGGTATTTTATGGATTGATTCTTGGAGATATTCTATCATCCTTTCATTTTATAATTGCTTATATCCTTTTCTTCTTCTTTTTATTAACTTTATATTGTGAATGCATGCTTCCAATTGGCTCACTTTTTCATCTAAAAAAGACCATATTAGATCTAAATGTCTATATGAGCCTAAATATAAATCTACATCCATTTTTGTGGGAGATTTTACTAGTGTAGGAATTCTTCCCCTAACCTCTTATTTTTAGTCCTACCATAATGCTATGAAAACATTTTTCTAATAACTTACTCAAGATTATAAATTCCTAAAATTAATGATCATATTATCATCATCATCACATTAATATTATCAAGTAGATCTCTTTTCATTTATTGAGTAAATATTATTTACTTAATTAATCTATGCAATAATTTGTCTAGTGTTTTTTTATATTTGTTAGAAATATGAGCTAGTGTTGTTATTGATGTCAACCTGATGTAAGAAGAGGTCTGAAAATATGTCTTCAAATGTGGAATATTATCTCTACTATTTCTCTCGAGTGAGTATTTTTTTTTCTAAAATGTTATAATAACATATGATTGAATATGCAAGAAAGAGTATTTGAAGCATGTGTGAGAGAATACTATACATTCCTTTACATTTAGTGAAGAGAGCTTGTGGTTTGAGATATAATATTTATGTTATGTAGATTTTGCACTTTTATGTTTCCAGGTCCTCAACATTACAAATGATATGATTAGTAGATGAAGTTTTTTGATAGTCTACTTGTTTGTCAGGATTAGTCAAGAGAATACTTTGCATTTCTTTGTAGTGTTGTTTCTAGTTGTGCAGTTTGGAGGACATGTTAAAAATGTTTACATGTGATATTTTACTTCAAGTTTTAATTGGCAATTTTCTCTAGAAGAATATTTATGATGTTTTGTTTCTCGACTGTATGGTTTGTGTTAATCTCGGGTGAACCTAGTTGGTTTTTCTTGTTTGGATCATATTATTTTGGTCTATACTTACATTGGAATTTGAGTTAATATGCTTTTTTTGAGTCTTATTGTGGTGTGTGAAGATCTACATTGAATTATTTGCATCAATTTTTTTTGGTCTGATTGATTATATGCTACATTTTTTATCTACGCATTATGCTTCATGTCGACTGTTACACTTGTATTATTCTTTTCTCTCACGACCAATTATTTTGTCTAGATAAAAGTCTTAGTTGAAGTTGAAGTTGAACCTTCTTAAGTTCAAGTTCAAGTTCTGTTGGAGGTTGCAAGAAGGTTGTAGTCTTTAATGTTGTTGGTCTTTCAGTCGGTAATATGTGAAAGTTGAACTTGAACCTTGAACCTTCAAAAGTTCAAGTTCAAGTTCAAGTTGGAGGCCCAGTGTGAAATATTTTACAATTCACAAGGTTCAACAGTCTGAAATCATAAATTTCCTGACAAAACAATGGGTCTCAGTGCAGGGGCCATAATTTTTCACTCCACCATTGGATTTTTTTCATTTTTGGATATGTTGTGCACAATCTAATTTTATAAATCCTCACTAGATGGATTTCCAAAATTGAATTGGGTTTTCAAGATAAAAATAGTAGAATACAGGTGGGTATGTGCAGGATCATGGTATGCCAAAAAGTGGCGATGTGAAAAAAACTTATTTTCACTTGTCCAAAAGTGCACAAATGCATATGTTGACTTTTTAGTACGCCTAGGTGTCAGTACACCTGGCCAAGCCAAAAGCCAAAGCAAAAGGCTTAATTAGATATCTGATAATATTGGATATCCGATAATATCAGATATCTAATATTTTCCAATAAATATATAACTTTGTACCCCAGCCATGTTCAACATTTTCTCATTGTGAAAACGTGAATGTAGCTAGGGAAAATGGACATCAGCTTTCAAATCCCCTATCCGATTTTGATTAAGTTCCAAGGTATGTGAAAGCTTCTAATTTTTATTGTTTTTATTGGGTGGCTGCAAGAAGTTGGGTCCCACTTTTGGCCAAAAAGTGGAAGTGTTTTCTCTATTTTTCAAAATTTCTGTCAATTGATGTCCAAATTTGAAGCACTTAAAGATTGAATCTTGAAAAACTATAGTAATATAAAATTTAGTGCTCGAAATCTAGTTTTCAAATATGTAATTTATTTCAATACCCACATGGTATAAATTGAATTTTAGTATGCATGTCTAAAAACCACTTTTTCAAAATGCCTGTTTCAGTACCACACCTCACGCGTGTACGAACACCCTTTTTTGAAGTAAATGAATGTATTTTGGGGAAAAGGTACCTAAAACACTGAAGATTGATGAGAATATTTTATCTTATTTTTTACTGAATATTCATTTTATTAATTTTTAATTGACTATTAAGTACATTTTTGAAACCTCTGGTGTACGGACACCATAATTTGATGATAACCTCACTTTTTTTCAAATTTTTTTTTTTAAATTGAAAAGAATTATATGTAGTTTGATTACATATAACTCATTTTTCAAAAAACAAAAAATTAAAAAAGTTATTAAAGTTTTAGTTAACCTTGGTATTTCAAGATTAGGTACCACGTTGGATTAATAAATATTGTATAAATATTAAAATTCATCAAATCACTATAAAATTTATATTTTTATAATCTGTATAATAAGAGCTAAAATGGGTTTTCATTTTATCGAAAAATTCATTCAGGAAGTTGTCCTAAAAATTATGGCAAGGTAGAGATTTTACTCTGTAATGCCTTAACCAAATTTTTGGAGGTCAAGGCATAGGCTTGGTTCTACCAAGCCTAAACCAAACTGAATTTGAAATGAAATTCGAGGCAAATGTGTGCTTCCCGCTCATGTCTTAAGAAATGGGTGCCCGTTTTTAAAAAAAAAAATTCAAAGTCTTAAAATGCATTTTTAAATCTAAAAAATGAAAAAAAATAAAAATTTAGAAATAGGCACCCGTTTTTTGAATTCAAAAATGGGCACCCGTTTTCTGAATTTAGGATCAGGTGCCTGAACCTAAAATGGGTGCCCATTTTTTGAAAACAGGCGCCCATTTTGAGCGACATCTCTCATTTCTAAAAGACTTCCACGGAATTGTCCCCCAACTCCAAACTCTTACCCTATTGTTTTTAAATAGAAATTTATAGTTTTTTATATAAAAATTAGGGTAGCAATGAGTTTTTTTTTAAAAAAAAAAAATTCATTGTAATTATCTATTTGTTTTTTCATTGTTATCAGACATGGAATCAAAAAACCCTCCTAATGATCCCGCAAATAATCTAGAACCACCTCCCAAGAATCCCCCACCTCCAGAAGATGTACTTGTCACAAACCCTCATTGTTTACAAGATCTAAAAGGAGATAATCTAAATGAACTTAGAGGATTTCAAACCACCTATGCCAATATCCCCACATTGTGCCTCATGTTTACAACATTGAACTCAATTATTGAAAACATGGATAAACTTACATAGCAACATAGTGTTGCACTTCTTTGGCGTGATTCCATGCACGCCCAGTTTGACGATGAGCTTGATTATGATAAAGTCATGAACCTAAATATAACAAAACATGACTTAGCTAATCTTTTTGTGGATCCTAAAACCAGTCTAAAAGTAGACCATAAAAAAACCAAGTTGACAATTAAATGGTGCACAAATAGTGCAATAGGTGACAACTTTTGGGACTGTTGGTGGATGGTTTTTGATAGACCACCTCACAACAATTTGGATGTCCCATTTTATTTTATTAAAAAAATATATATTGAATTTGTGCTCGGTCACAAGGTGAATTATTAGAGTATGAGACTGAACCGGGGTATAGGTTAAGGCGCTCCCCAAGACAGGCCATGGGCACAATAGGTGAAATCCCACACATATGTCCCTCCTCTCGAGATTTCACCACCTCCCACACTGCAACATCCTGATATTATTGTTGAGGCCGGCTCACAGACTATTCAAGCCATTCACACCTTGAGTGATTTTCTAGTTACGTAGAGCACGACATTGTTGTCTCCTCATCCTGATGCTTCTGGCACTTCCACATCCTCCATGAGCTCACATGTTTGTGTGCCCCACACTTGCATTATATGCAAGAATATGTGCTTAGGTCCCTTGACTGATAGTGATGCATATAATTTCACCTTCGATGTGAACGATTCTATACAACACACTACAGGCACTGAAGCAAATCATGGAGATGTCCATCAGGGGCCTTCAGAGCCATGGACTCCCACTATTATGGTAAGGGTAAACTGTTCACTTTTTACATTGTATTTAAATTTTATTGTTCGTATTTTTAGTAGAATTTCCTTATAATAATTTCCCACCAATGTCTTTTTATGTGTTACATTTATGTTTAGTTGATGACAGAGGAGGAGATGGCATAGGTGGAGGGGTCCACGCTTTCAGCCATATCATTTGGTCTTGACACTTCCACGGTACATATGTTTTAATGTATTCATTGGTTTCCTTTTAAATTATGATAATAGTATATGTACATTTTTTTCTAATTTTTATGATCATCTTTTACATACTGATGTAGGTGTCACCAGTTGCCATCAGGGGGAAATGTGAGGGGGTGCAGGTGTCAGCCGTTGACAAGGGAAAGCTAATTAAGTAATTTAGTTTGTTTATGCATACATGTCTACTTGTCAGTTGTGCATACTCATTTTTAATTTACATGGTTTATTTGGCAGAGTGTGGCATATGATGATGCTGTGAGACCCTATTGTCACGATAGAGTCACAGGCATATCCATTTGCAATGATAGCCCCATGGTACGTATATTTCTAAAGTTATTTGTGTGTATTTTACTATCAAGTATATATCATATGGTTAAGTTATGATAGTATGAAGTATCTGTTTGACTTTTGTAGGTCACTCCTAATTTAAGGGAGGCAGAATGCTAAGGGTTTGTATCACTGATGACTTAGCCAACAATCCTTGAAGAAAGTTCAACACAGGTAAGTTTTAATGTTGATTCAGTTATTTTGTAAATATATATTTTCTACCAAGTATTTAACATTAAATAGTATAACTCGTAGATCAATCTCATGTTTGCGAACATATATAGGTGGGAGTTGACATTGGTGGCACTGTTCCTGTGCTACCAAGGACATATATTAGGTCTCTTGTCCGCGGGAGGAGACAAAGAGGGGAGGTATATGAGAGTTCAATTTTAGTTTAAATTTTATTTATTATTGTTGACTATGATTCTGAATTTTAATCTAACTTGGGGTTTCACTTTTGTGTTTGAATGCAAGACCCATCAGAGCCAAAGAGTACTTCAAAGAGGCTGCATTTTGATGATCCACCAGTAGAATAGGATGTCCTAGAAACATTTGTAGTTGAACTTCTTATTTTGAGATGTCATATGAGACATTTTGAGATGGTGTATGCCACATTGTATCTAGATATGTTGACATGTAAATTGTTGTAAATTACGATTGAAGCAATTGTTGTATTGTCATTGATGTCAAACCTTAACTGGTAAGACTATTGCTATGTAAGAAAGTACTATATCTATTTGATTGTTGTGAAGGTTGTGGCAAGGTTGGTAATAATAGCACCTAAGGAAAGGTTGAGTTATCTTGATACTTCAATGGGTACTTGACTATGTGGCACAATGATAAGATAATGTATTGTTTATCTAAGTAAGAAGGAAGACTAAACTGGTAGGCTTAACCGAGCAAAAGTGAAGAAATCTAGTTTAACCTGAGTGATGTTAGTGTCGACCGAGCTAGTATATGTTGAGTAAAATTAGTGTTGACCGAACATCAGTTAATTGCCAAGGAAGACAGTATTAGTTGAGGAAACATTTTTAGTGGTGATTGAGCTATCCAGAGAAGAGCGAGGAGTTGAACACAATATTGACCAAGCGTCAGTAATTTACATTTGAGGAAGAATTCAGAATCCCAGCTGATATAGTTGAATTCTTGGATTATGTAAATCGTGTTGACTTTATTTATTAATTGTATGGAAGTATTTAATGCACTATAAAATATTTTATTGTAATTCTATAAGGAGATTTGAGATGTTTCTAGAAGGATGGATGAAGAACATAAAGATGGAAGGATTCAAGGAATCTGACCTAACCCTAAGATCTATAGAGGAGATTAAGCGGCAAAAGTTGTATCGACCTAAATGAGGAAGTATTAAGGAAACCTAAGCATGAGGTTGAGTGACAGGGTGTTGCACTATGATGCAAAGGATATGTTGTTGTTGTTATTGACTGTATAAGCATAAAAGGCTGAAGGAGAAGTGTTGTGATTGCTTGAAGGAATTTCCAAGTAGATCAGTGATGGAGATGGAAATGAATCATAGTCAGTAAGCCAACATATGTGTATAGAATTGGATCTGTTATTTGCAAAGTGAGTTGTATGTTTTCAGATCAATATTACTGTTACTTTCTAACCATTGTATCAGTCAAAATCCTTTTAATAGATTTTGACCTAACAGTCATTTGTATAATCCTTTGAACAAGGTTGCATTCTAATGGAATGTATGTAAGTCCTATAACAAGGCGCACTTTTAACAGAGTGGTTTAAATCCTTTAACCGGGTCACACTTGATAGTGTGTTTGTAACCTTTGACAAGGTTGGCTTTTCACAGAGCTCACTTCAGAAGAGTGAAAATATCAGTAACATGTTACAAAGTGGTTTTTCCCAAATTGAGTTTCCACTATAAATCCTGGTGTCAATACTTGTGTGAATGTTTTGGTTTGAACATTTATGTGGTTTTCAAGTTAGATACTATTGGATAGTGGACTGCACTGTTATATGTTTATGTTATGTAATCAGTAATGATCGAGTAGCTGTTGGATGTTAGATCTGATTTGTTGAAGAGTTTGAAAGTTTGTTTTTATACATATGGACCTCAGAATAACTGATTCAGCCCCCCTCTCTATTGTTCTAAATCATATTAATAACTGGTATCAGAGCTGTTGGTGCTTACAGAGAACAAGTTTAAAGGTACTTGAAGCAAATGATCAGGATGTATAAGAAGGAGGTACCAAAGCTAAATAAGGAGAACTTCCCTACATGGGAAAGCCTGATGAAGTTGCATCTGGCCGGTATTGGTGATTCTGTAAAGTATTATGTTGAGCATGATTATGTGACACCTGTTGCACCTCTAACTGTCGAGGAAATGAGAGCTAAACAAGATCACAACCAAGAAATGTTGGAGATTGCATCTGCCCTAAGCTACCTTGAATTTGAAGACATCAAAGACTGCACAAATGCAAAGAAAATATGGGACACTCTTGCAAACATCTATGGTGGTGACATAAATGTAATGAGAGCAAAAGATGAGAGCCTAAGAGGTAAATTTGATGAAATGAAAATTCAAGAAGGTGAGAATATTGTTCAGTATTGTGGTAGAATAAAAGAAGTTGTACATGCTATTAGAGGAGCCAATGGAACTATTGATGATGAAACTATTATAGGAAAACTATTGAGAACTCTACGTCCTATCTATGCCATCAAAATTTTAGCAATTCAAGAATCTAGGTGTAAATCTAACAATGTTCTTACTTTGGAAAGTTTAGTTGGTAAGCTTACTACCTTTGAGCTTTCTAACAATGATAACTTCACTGTTGCTAATGATGAATATTCTTTTATGTCACAAATGGTTCTGAGTAAGTCAAAGAAAGAGAAAGAAAGATGCATCAGTGAGAGTGAAAGTGAAAGTAACACATCTGATGAAGAACTTGAGGATCTTGAAGCTCTTATGACTAGAAGATTGAGAAGGGGAAAATGAAAGTATAAAGGTAAACTCCCTATTATATGATGTTCATGTAATAAAGTTGGTCATATAGCTATAAGATGTCCTGACAAGGATGATAAGGATGAAGAAAGAGATAGCAAGCATAAAGATAGAAAAGAGGATAGAGGTTACCGAAGGTACAAGGACTACAAGGGAAAAGGTAAGAAATCCTGCTACATTGCTGAGGAAGAGACTCACACTGATAGTGATGATTTTGAAGTTGAGGTTGTCTATGTTGCTATGAAAGATGAGTCTGATGAGGATGAGAAAATTGCATTGATATCCGATGTGAACAAAAATGATAAGTGGATTATTGATATTGGTTGTTCACACCACATGACTGGTGAAAAAAGTAAGTTTGATACCTTAGATCATTATAAAGGTAGAAGTGTAAAATTTGAAAATGATGCACCATGTCCTGTTAAGGGTAAAGGATTGATTAAGCTGATTGATAAGATTACCTATGAAAATACATATTGGGTAGAAGGTCTTAACTATAATCTATTGAGTGTTGCACAGTTTAATAGCACTGGATACTGAGTGGAATTTCATCATAGGAAGGCCAAAATATTTAATGCCATTGGTGAACTGATTGGAAGTGGAGAACATATAAGAGGTAATTTGTTCTATCTAGACCTATCTGAAGAGACATGTATGATTGCACAACTTGATGATATATGGTTATGGAATAAGTGGCTATGTCATGTTAACTTTGATAATTTGGTAGAAATTAGTAAAAAGAAGAAAGTGAGAGGACTGCGTAGATTGAAGAAACCTAAGAATGTAATGTGCAAATAATGTCAGTTGAGTAAGATGACAAAGTCTAGTTTCAAGAGCAAGACTTTTACTTCTAAGAATGATTTAGATTTGGTTCATACTGACCTTTGTGGACCTATGGGTGTACAAAGCTATTGTGGTGCTAGATATTTTATTCTGTTTGTTGATGATTATACTAGAATGATGGCTGCAATGTTCTTAAAAGAAAAATCTGATGCTTTTCAAAATTTTAAGTGATATTTGGCTAAGGTTGAAAAGGAGATGAGTAGGAACCTGAAGTGTCTGAGATCTTACCGAGGTGGAGAATTCATATCCAATGAGTTCAATCTATTTTGCAATGACAAAGGAATTAGAAGATAGATGTCTGCACCTAAAATACCTCCACAAAATGGTATAGCAGAGAGAAGGAACATATCTATCATGGATTGTGCAAGAACACTGATGATTGAAAAGAATGTTACCTAAAAGTACTAGAAAGAAGTTGTAAGTACAATTGTTTATACCCTTAATCGAGTATAGATCAAAACAGGTACAAATTTGAAACCTTATAAGTTATGGCATGGGTATGCACCTGATGTAAAGTACTTTAGAATTTTTGGAAGCAAATTCTATATACTAAAGGACAATAGGAATGGAAAATTTGATGCTAAAAGTGATGAGGGCATATTCCTAGGCTATTCCACAAAAAGTAAAGCTTACAAGTGTTTGAACTCTAACACTAACAAAATTGTGGAAAGTGTGAATGTCAAAGTTGATGAGTATGTAGAGAAAAATGAAGATGAAAGCAAGAGAGAACCAGAAGATTATAGATCTTTTGTATATATAGAAGAAAGAGAGGCAAATGACAAACCTGCACCTAATGTAGAGTCTCGGGTAAGCAATGCTGAGAATCAGGAAGACATTGCCGAGTGACAAGAAGAACATGCCAAGAGACAAGAGGAAGCTGTCGAGTATCAGGAAGAGGTTGCCAAGCATTCAGAAGCTAAATCTGGAAATCTTGTTGGAGAACCTAAAGAGAAAGAAGAAAGGAGAGAAGAACCTATTTTGGCACAATATGTAAGGAGACATCATAAGCCTGAACAGATCATTGGAGACAAAGAAACTGGAGTTCTGACCAGAAGCAAGTTAAGAGATCCTACATGTTTACTGTGTGAATTCGAGCCTAAGACAACAAAGGAGGCATTAGGGAATGAAGATTGGATACTAGCTATGAATGAGGAGATAGACCAAATAGAGAAGAATGATACCTAGATTTTGGTGCCGAGACCAAAAAACAAAAATGTCATTGGAACAAAGTGGATGTTCAGAAATAAGCTGAATGAACATGGACAGATTACAAGGAACAAGGCAAGGATGGTATGCAAAGGCTATGCACAAGAAGAAGGAATAGATTATGGGGAGACATTTGCACCTGTAGCAAGATTGGAAGGAGTAAGAACTTTACTTGCATATGCTTCCTACAAAGATTTTAAGGTATACTAAATGGATGTCAAGTATGCATTTTTAAATAGTATATTAGAAGAAGTGTACATTGAACAGCCAGAAGGATTTGTTGATCCAAACAAGAGACGCATGGTTTGCAAACTAAATAAGGCATTGTATGGATTAAAGCAAGCTCCCAGAGCATGGTATGAGAGGCTACACAACTACCTGATATAGATTGGATTCTCAAGGAAAAATGAAACAAGAAATCTATACATGAAAGATGAAGGTAAAGGAATCTTGTTGGCTAAGATTTTTGTAGATGATATTATATTTGGTGGACAAGATGCCTTGTGTAAGAAATTTTCTAATGAAATGCAAACTGAATTTGAAATGAGTATGTTTGGGGAGATCAAATTCTTTGTTGGTTTACAAGTATATTAGATGAATAAAGGTATTTTCATTACCCAGTCTAAGTATTTTCATTACTGAAAACCTTTGGTATGGAGGATTCAAGGCCAGTAAGTACTCCTATGGCTAGTGGACAAAAGTTGTCTAAGAATGATGATGCTGCTAAAGTAAACCAGACTTTGTATAGGTACATGATTGGAAAATTGTAGTACCTTGTTCACAGTCGACCAAATATTGCTCTAGCAGTTGGGATTGTGGCAAGATTCTTTGCCAATCCTAAGGAAACTTACATGATGGTTGTCAAAAGGATAATGAGATATTTGAAAGGGACTACTGACGATGGACTGTACTACAAGAAGCATGAAAGATTTGAACTAAGAGTGTATACTGATGCTAATTGGGCAGCAAATATGGATGATAGAAAAAGTACTAGTGGTGGAGCTTTCTTTCTTGGATAGAGATTAGTTTCCTAGACAAGCAAGAAAAAAAATTGCATTTCCCAATCTATTGCTAAAGCTGAGTATGTGGCTGTAGCAGTGAACTGTTCAAACCTAGTATGGATAAAGCAATTGTTGGTAGGCATGAAAAAAGAGATCACTGAACTAGTTGTCATTTACTATGACAACACAAGTGCTATCAACATATATAAGAATCCAGTGATGCACACAAAGACCAAGCACATCACCATCAAGTATCATTACTTTAGGGAACTAGTACAAGATAAAGAGGTCTGAAAGGAATATGCGAATGCAAAGGAACAATTAGTAGACATATTCACTAAAGCTTTACCTAAAGAAGCTCATGAATACCTAGGAGGTCAATTAGGGGTTCTTCCCGTAACTGAGGCTGCCTAGTCAAACTAGGAGCACTACATCAAATGTGTTGCAAAGAGAATCTGACAAATTGATGCAAAGACAGGTCACACTTTAGGAGCAACCTAGAGTTGTGAGAAGTACAACAAAGCTGAAAATCAATCATAAGAAAAGATGACAGAGGGAGAAATACTATTACTAAAATGAAAAGATGATATCTACATCGGAAGGATGTATGTTTTAGTTGCTACTTTGGCATTTTTTGTCAAAGAGGGAGATGAATAAGATGAAAACACATACAAGATGTAAGAGGGAGAGATTCAGTGGAAAGGAACTAAGTGAAGATCAAAACAATAAGCAAGGCTAATTGATTCTAAATCAAAATGAAGCTAAGGATATTATAAATATTTCTGATGGACAGATAAGTTTTGGATTGGTTGGTGATTCATGTGTTATTCATATGGTGTTGCCATCAATGCCAAAGAGGGAGATTGTTGGAAACTGCAGTTGAAGAAATTGTTGTATTGTCATTGATGTCAAACCTTAATTGGTAAGACTATTTCTATGTAAGAAAGTACTATATCTATTTGATTTTTATGAAGGTTGTGGCAAGGTTGGTAACAATAGCACCTAAGGAAAGGTTGAGTTATCTTGATACTTCAATGGGTACTTGACTATGTGGCACAATGATAAGATAATGTATTGTTTATCTAAGTAAGAAGGAAGACTAAACTGGTAGGCTTAACCGAGCAAAAGTGAAAAAATCTAGTTTAAGCAAAGTGATGTTAGTGTCGACTGAGCTAGTATATGCCGAGTAAAATTAGTGTTGACCGAACATTAGTTAATTGTCAAGGAAGATAGTATTAGCCAAGGAAACATTTTTAGTGGCGACCGAGCTATCTAGAGAAGACTGAGGAGTTGAACATAATATTGACCAAGCATCAGTAATTTACATTTGAGGAAGAATTCAGATTCCCAGTCGACATAGTTGAATTCTTGGATTATGTAAATCATGTTGACTTTATTTATTGATTGTATGGAAGCATTTAATGCACTGTAAAATGTTTTATTATAAATCTATAAGGAGATTTGAGATGTTTCTAGAAGGATGGATGAAGAACATAAAGATGGAAGGATTCGATGAATCTGACCTAACCGTAAGATCTATGAAGGAGATTAAGTGGAAAAATTTGTATTGACCTAAATGAGGAAGTATTAAGGAAACCTAAGCATGAGGTTGAGTGAGAAGTTGTTGTAATGTGATGAAAATGAGATGTTGTTGTTGTTATTGACTGTATAAGCAGAAAAGGATGAAGGAGAAGTGTTGTGATTTCTTGAAGGGATTTTTGAGAAGATCAGTAATGGAGATGGAAATGAATCATAGTCAGTAAGCCAGCATATGTGTACGGAATTGGATCTATTATTTGCAAAGTGAGTTGTATGTTTCTAGATCAATATTACTGTTACTTTCTAACCATTGTATCAATCAAAATCATTTTAACAGAGGTTGACCTAACAGTCATTTGTATAAATCCTTTGAACAAGGTTGCATTCTAATGGAATGTATGTAAGTCCTATAACAAGGTGCACTTTTAACAGAGTGGTTTAAATCCTTTAACTGGGTCACACCTGACAGTGTGTTTGTAACCTTTGACAGGGTTGGCTTTTCACAGAGCTCACTTCAGAAGAGTGAAAATATCAGTAACATGTTACAAAGTGGTTTTTCCCAAATTGAGTTTCCACTATAAATCCAGGTGTCAATACTTCTGTGAATGTTTTGGTTTAAACATTTATGTGTTTTGCAAGTTAGATACTATTGGATAGTGGACAGCACTATTATATGTTTCTGTTATGTAATCAGTAATACTGAGTAGCTGTTGGATGTTAGATCTGATTTTTTGAAGAGTTTGAAAGTTTGTTTTTATACATCTGGACTTGAGAACAACTGATTCACCCCCCTTCTCTATTGTTCTAAATCATATTAACAGTAAATATGTATAGAATTATTGTTTATTTTGATATATATGAAACTTGATATTCGATCCAATTTGTTAATTACATGTGTTCATTTATTCATTGTTAGTATGTAAATATGCTTGTGTGTATGTACTCATGTGTACGATTTATGCCTTGAGTATATTCATGTATATTCAATTACATTCTTCATAACCCAAATTCATGTGTATGGGCTATGTGCATGACTTAAGTGAATTCATGTGGTATGCTTTATAATCTATGTGCTACATGTATGCTTCATGACTTAAGAAAATTTATGTGTATGGTTTATGTGCTACGTGTGTTCACACATGTAATCATCATTTGAGGTATATAAAGATATCTATTAAAGTGGTTTCGAGGTTTCTATACTTACCCTTTACTCCCAATGGCTAAAAGACTTCAAACTAGCCTAGTTACATAATCAAACACCCTTTTGGCCATATCAAAACATATCTCAAATTTAGGTATCTCCCAAAATGGAGAGAGGTTATTGTAGGCCTCAGAAATGTGGTCCTATAGTATCTCACATATCGCCAATACCTCTCATGGGGTTTGAGTTACGAGCCTTGAAAGTTCACTGACCAATCGTGCTTAGTGCACTTTGGGAACATTTTGGTCCGGTGCGGTCCAGAACGTTCTAGTGACTCAGTGGTTGAAATGGGGTTGTCCCTAGTGTTTACCCACCCAATCAAAGCTATTGGGGTAGTCCATTTGGTGCCGGGATTAACAGATTGGAAGAAACTCATTAGTACAACTTTCAACTAACCCTCACTGCAAGTTTTGGCATGAAGCAAGACTCGAGTGCCAAATTCAAACAAATTTGAATCTCCCAGAATGGAGAGAGGTTATTGTAGGCCTCAAAAATTTGGTCCTGTAGCATCTCATAGATCGTCGATACCTCTCACAGGGTCTGAGATATGAGCCTTGAAAGTTTTCTGCCCAATCATCCTAGTGCACCTTGGGGACACTTTGGTCCGGCGTGGTTCGGAACATTCTACTGACTCACTAGTCGAAACGGGGTTTTTGCTAGCGTTTACCCACCCAATTGGAGCTAATGGCATAGTCCATTTGGTGCTAGGACAAACAGTTTAGAAGTAATCCAGTGGTGCAACTTTCAACTCACCCTCACTACAAGTTTTGGCATCAAGCGAGACTAGCATGCCAAATTCAAACAAATTTGAATCTCCTAGAACAGAGAGAGGTTATTGTAGGCCTCAGAAACGTGGTCCTGTAGCATCTCATGGATCGTCAATACCTCTCACAAGGTCCAAATGGGGTTGTTGCTAGCGTTTACCTGCCTAACTAGAGCTAATGGCATAGTCCATTCGGTACCAGGATGCAATCCTTGAACACTATCCCTTCACCCCAGGGAATCATCATTTTACTTTGGACACTTTTGACCAATTTTAACTCAATGACTTCAACTATTACATCATTTGATGATACAAATGTACATGGAATTAAGACAATACAAATGTAAGGATAAAAAATTAAGATGATACAAATTATATAAGGATACAACATTCATAGTAAGGAAACACATTTTTTCCACTTTACATGGCATTAAGACAATACAAATGTGGGCTCTTAATATTTTCAAATCAACCCCATGGGCTCTTTTATATTTCAAATTTTGCATCTAATTTTTTATATACAAAATTTGGCATCTAATATGCACATTACATTCGATTATTATTTTTATATACAAAATTTGGCATCTAACTATGCACATTACATTTGATTGTTGTTTTTATATACAAAATTTGGCATCTAAATATGCAAATTACACAACTATATATAAACAATAAGTGTCCTTTTCACTCCTAAAGTGTATAAGTTTAACACGTGGTACTTGATGACGTCTACATTCCAATCCCTACATTCGGAAGGTAGAAGAAAAGTTAATAGAGAATATAAGAAGTTTATATAGGTTGAGACAAAGATTATGACATGTATAAACTTAACTAAATGAACCAAAGAACATGACTACATAATGCATAGTGAATTTTACCATCATAAAAGATGGGCTAACCAAATGCACACCTGAATCTTCTATATCTATCATATATGTATCCAAATTCATTTATAATCCACATACAAAACCAAGTTTATTGGCTCAAAAAAATAAAACAAAAAACTACAATTAATTTATTGAATGTAATCATAATAAAAATGGAAAACCTTGCAACTTGAGTTGAACTTACCTACTGAAGTGTGCCTGAAGGGTCATCTCTCTACTTGAGGGTATTCAATATTGCTTCATGATCAATAGTACTAATAGTCCAAAGTTCCTTTGTCTTTGGTTTTCCTTGATGTTTCAACAACTTAACATTGGTTGCTATAATAAGGTGTGAATACATGATAATGGTTTTGTGCTTCTCATAATCTTCAAACGCATGAATGCCATTATTTCTAATCATATATGTGCGCAACCATGTTCTCGCAACAACATGTGATCCTATTGGATATGTGAACATATCATCATCTATCGTCGGTTGTGCAAGTTTATGATTTCCTTGTACACAACGTGCTAACCAATAATCTGATCTCTCATCATTCCCTTATGGTGCAACCAATGAAAAAAACATGTCCTAACTGTAGAAAATTTTAAATATGGTCATAGTCAAGCGAATAATCCATGTCATCATTTATTATAGAGACTATGAGAGATAAAGGGCTAAGATAATGTGGAACCCATGTATCAACCCACTCACTTGACTCACACTGATCCCAATCACACTAAAGACAACTTGGACAATAACAAGCCAACTCTCATGTTCAAATGGTCCATGTACTAGCATCTAAGCTTTGAAATGAATGCATTTTTGAAGAATCTTTCATAGTTTGACAATCCAACGTATCTCCTATTTTTCCCATCTCAACCAACCAAAAGAATCTGCACACCGCTGAATCAAGAGTCCCCCCCTGTGACAATGCTGAAGTACACCAATCAACAATAGAATGAGCATCAATGATTTTTGCACCCGAAATCATCTGTTGCTCCTTAACTAGAGCTCTCTTTATGCATGCACCTGCTCTATCATGCTCCCCTTTTCCATGATCGGCCCCCAAAAAAATCCAAATATGAGGTACACCTCTCTCTACATGCATTCTACATAACCAATAAAACATACGAGCATTTTTGAATTGACCTGTACAGTTATCTGACCAAATGAAGTGTCTATCCATAGCAATATTATTTTCCCGCACCCACTCTATATAATTCTCAAAGCAATGTTGGACAAACTCGGATGAGTGTGATCTATCATTGCTCATATAAAAATGGTACTCTCTGATTATCTTCCAATCATCTTTTGTACTATCAAGGGAATGTCTATATGTTATGTGTACAAAAATAGAAACCTGAATAGAATTGTAATATCAAGCTTGCAACTCATTTTGGGGCTGCAATGTATAGTTCTATGCAAAGTCAACAATTGATATAATAGTGCCAATCTGGAAAGTGTCCTTACACATCCTAAATTGTTGATCCAACCACTGAGACTTGTGACTATGCCTTGCAGACTTGTAAAAAAGATTCTTCCTGTAATCTGAAATAAAATCAGCTACATTGCATTCTTTTGTAACCAATTCACATCTAGAGCCTCCACCTCCACTTTTTAATGTATATTTAACAGTTTCATATACCTTTTTGTGGACAATTGTCTTTCCAAAATTGTGCTCGCAGCCCTCATGAAAAACGTTCAACAAACTTCACTAGCCCACCACACTCTGAGCACTTGTCATTTAAGAAATATTTTCTATAAAAGAAATATCCACTCTAGGACATAAAAAATGATCTAGCAAGTCTCTTGATGATTTTGTAAGAGCACTTGCACCACACTCCAACATTTCACTAGTATGAAAAGTAGAATGAATGGATCATAACAATTCACGGTGCATTAAAAACTCCACATGATATTTGCAACAACAAGTATTTCAAATCTTAAGAGGCACACAAAAAAAAGGCTTTAGGGCTTTAAAAGATCTTTGTGATATTTGCAATGTTGGATGTGTCTCAAAATTTTTTTTGAACAACATTGTTTGACTCACCTCCAAATAATGTTTGGGATGCAGGGTGCGGTCTCGAATGCCAATTCTCAACTTCAAGACATCCTTCACATTTGGTGACACTCTTGAGTTAGATTGCCAAAATAGTTGAATTTGAACCTTCACACCATCGGTAAGATTCTTATCACAACATGAAAGTCTCCCACCATAAGCCCATGTATCATTTTGAAGAGGATGATCAAGTTTTTCTCTTCTTGCAAGTGCTCTATCCAAAGTTTTACGATTTAGATTCAAGTCAACACAAGTTTGTCTCATCAAAAGAGCCTTTCTCAAATGATGACTTACTAAGGAGGTTGTAATAACCCTCCTAGCAGCTCTCTTATCTTTTTCCTTGGTAGTATTCCCAATGGAATTGAGATAACTAAAAGTATTTCTCACAATAATAGCATTCCACTCCTTTTTCTTGTTCACACTAATCTTCAATTTGACTAGTATATGTCTCATCTTATGCATCTTTAACAATTGAACAAACATTTGACATTTCTCAACCAACTTCTTCTGGCTAAAAAATTGATCAAAAAGTTTTGAAACCCACAACCGAACGGTTCTTTCTGATCTCTTGCCATCGAAATTGCTCATTATGTTCTCATCAATTTCAAGTAATCATTTAGTTCTTCTTGAAGGTCTCAATTTTGAAGTTTGTCTTTCTTCCTTCGAAGGGACTTCATTTCTCATATAATTTGGAGATGTGTAACATTGATTTGGTTCTTCTGCACCATTATCATTGTCAATTCCTTCATATTCAATTGGTGTATTGTCATTGACAATGTCCACACTTCACTTGTCCACATCTACATGTTTATTTTCAAAACCTACATTTTCATCTTAAATCCCTATATTCTCATTTTCTATATTATTGTCATAAATCATTTCAAATTCATGTTCTTCACTTGAAACCACATTCAAAGGTGGGTCTATGTAGACATCTTCATTAATATTTAACATACCTTATCTCTTGTTTCGATGGGCAACCCTATCCATTTCTCTATACACTTCAACATCTTCCTTTAGGAGTCTCCTCTTCTGTTTATGCTTTCGACGAATACTACTCCCCATAGTTAGACCAAAAAGGTGATGCAAATACCTTTGGTAATAGAGAAAATTCAAATAAAAAGTGGATTTTTGTCTTCCCTAGAGATAAAACGTGATTTGCTGCAACTCGAGTCCCGTAAATTTGCAAAAAAATGTGCCTCTCTAGAGGGACCCAGAGAATATTGTTTTTACTTTTTACCAATAAAAAGAATCAAATATCCAAAAATATCGGATATCTGATATTATTCAATATCCGATATTTCTTGCCAAAATTTTC